>CAWUFW010024863.1:0-53690 GCA_963921515.1 Calotriton arnoldi | reverse complement strand
CTGTGGTGTATCCATGTCATCCATAGCAGCATCTGAGGGTGTCATGTGTTCAGTATTTGGCAATGAGATTTCCTACTTAGATTGGCAACTTCACATCTGTGGCTTCCACCCCTGCACATCTGTTGTGCCTGCCATTGTTCTATTCGTCTACTTCCCTGACCGTGTGGCCATCTCCAGTGAACATGCAGGTTTGGGCATCAATGGGGAAGGACTCATCTGTGTTGTCAGTGCAACATTGCTATACAAGTGTGTTGGATCTGTGCTGATGATTCCGTTGGCACTTCCATGACCAGGCTGATGGGACGGGAGCCCTCATTTGTTGCTAATTGTTGATTGTGTGTCCCATTGCTGCCATGGTATGGTATCTGTTCGCCTCACATCTGCAGTCTCCACAGGGTATCTGCATGTGTGTGCCCATTGGTGCAAATATGTGGGTCTGCATTCGGATGGTCACTTCTGTCATTGTGTCATTGATGATTGTTGACGGTGTCAGCCCCCATGGGTGTTGTTTGTCTGCACATGGCCAAAGTTATGTCTTATTTGCACTGCAGGATTTGGCTCCCCCAATTTATGTTGCAATGGGACACATACACTACTTTGGCACTGATGTGTTTGTTGTTCTGTGACCAGGAATCATCCATGCAGTTTGGCAGTTGCACCTCTTACTTTGTCAACACTTGCCTTTTGGTCACTGTGATGATGGGGGTTTGGACCCCATTGCCACAATGTTCAAGATGTGCTGCAGCTATGGACCCCACACTTGCCTTTTGGTCACTGTGATGATGGGGGTTTGGACCCCATTGCCACAATGTTCAAAATGTGCTTCAGCTATGGACCCCACACTTACATTTTGGTCACTGTGATGATGGGGGTTTGGACCCCATTGCCACAATGTTCAAAATGTGCTTCAGCTATGGACCCCACACTTACCTTTTGGTCACTGTGATGATGGGGGTTTGGACCCCATTGCCACAATGGTCATGGCCTGCTTGCATTGTGGGTGCCACACACATATATGTGTGGCACATGTGCTAGGGGTCACATTGTATGTTCAAAGTCATGTTCGGTGTTGTAGGCATTTGACACAGTCTACACACGCTTGTCATGGTGTTGGGGGATGTCTTCTTCTTGCATTCCCTAGTTTGTGGTGTGCTGGTTGTGTCATGCATTGTCCATCCTATGAGTGGGGGTGGTAGTACTGGTAGGGCATCCTGCCCCCTGGCTAAGGGTGGTGGTAGGCATCCTGCCCCCCTGGGTGAGGGTGGTAGTAGTGGTAGGCATCCTGCCCCCCTGGGTGAGGGTGGTAGTAGTGGTAGGCATCCTGCCCCCCTGGGTGAGGGTGGTAGTAGTGGTGGGCATCCTGCCCCCCTGGGTGAGGGTGGTAGTAGTGGTAGGCATCCTGCCCCCCTGGGTGAGGGTGGTAGTAGTGGTAGGCATCCTGCCACCCTGGCTAAGGGTGGTGGTAGGCATCCTGCCCCCCCTGGGTGAGGGTGGTAGTAGTGGTAGGCATCCTGCCACCCTGGCTAAGGGTGGTGGTAGGCATCCTGCCCCCCCTGGGTGAGGGTGGTAGTAGTGGTGGGCATCCTGCCCCCCCTGGGTGAGGGTGGTAGTAGTGGTAGGCATCCTGCCACCCTGGCTAAGGGTGGTGGTAGGCATCCAGCCCCCCTGGGTGAGGGTGGTAGTAGTGGTAGGCATCCTGCCCCCTGGCTAAGGGTGGTGGTAGGCATCCTGCCCCCCTGGGTGAGGGTGGTAGTAGTGGTAGGCATCCTGCCCCCCTGGGTGAGGGTGGTAGTAGTGGTGGGCATTCTGCCCCCCTGGCTAAGGGTGGTAGTAGTGGTAGGCATCCTGCCCCCCTGGGTGAGGGTGGTAGTGGTGGTGGGCATCCTGCCCCCCTGGCTAAGGGTGGTAGTAGTGGTAGGCATCCTGCCCCCCTGGGTGAGGGTGGTAGTAGTGGTGGGCATCCTGCCCCCCTGGCTAAGGGTGGTAGTAGTGGTAGGCATCCTGCCCCCTGGCTAAGGGTGGTAGTAGTGGTAGGCATCCTGCCCCCCTGGGTGAGGGTGGTAGTAGTGGTAGGCATCCTGCCCCCCTGGGTGAGGGTGGTAGTAGTGGTAGGCATCCTGCCCCCTGGGTGAGGGTGGTAGTAGTGGTGGGCATCCTGCCCCCCTGGCTAAGGGTGGTAGTAGTGGTGGGCATCCTGCCCCCCAGGCTAAGGGTGGTAGTAGTGGTAGGCATCCTGCCCCCTGGGTGAGGGTGGTAGTAGTGGTAGGCATCCAGCCCCCTGGGTAGGGGTGGTGGTGCGCATTCAGGCCCCTGTGTGCATATGTGGCATTGGTGATGGGCATCCCGCCCCTATGGTGCTGCTGTTGCTGGTGTAAGTATATTCAGCATCCCCGTGTGTGTGTGTGATGTGTCGTGTACGTGTTGTATGTGTTTTGTGGTTGGTGTCTGGCTTACCTTCTGCGCCGTACGCGTCCGTGCCTGTTCCGGTAGTAAATGTAGAATATTGGTATGATCGGGACGAAGGGATTCATGGTTGGTTCGTGTCGTTCGTCCTTCTCGCCGCTTCGCCTCGTCCTCGTCGCTGCGCCTCGTCCTCGTCGCTTCGCGTCGTCCTCGTCGGTGCCGTGTTCGTCTCGGAGCCGTGGATCGTGTTGTGGCGCGAATCGGAGCTTATGTGCGCCTCTCCCGGATGCTTTGACGTGCCGTGCGTAGCGACGGGTTCGGCGCGTACGGAAAGCGCATCGTACTTGTCCGGCCGGACGGGGCTGCATTTTTCCTTCCGTGCGACTCGATTCGGCGTTTCCGGATTCGCCTCGGTCGGAGAACAGGACCTGGTTTGGGTGAGTACGGCTCGGCCGGATTTTTTGCTGTTGTGCGCTTCGTACTTGCTCGTTCGGTGTACTGTACGGATCGGTCGGGAAACAGGCTTTCGCATGGCTTTTTTCCCGACCGAATGGTATTGGGTGCGCCTCCGACCGAGATCGGAATCGGCCCCTTTATGTTTAATCCTGTATACATGACTCCTTTAGCTTAGATAGGGAAACGAGAACGCATATGTAACTAAGATACACTATTTGTTTTGAACATGTTGGTGATCTTGTTGCTTAACCTATATGTACATTGACACAGATCATGTCCTGGAAATACCTGTGCAACTATATATGAAAAGCAATAAAATTTGTTTAAAATTATTTTTTTTTGTGCTATTTCTTATTGCATTTGCAAAATTGTGTTTCAAAGAAGTAGTTTATATATTTGATCTCTATATTATACGCGATGTAAATGAGAGTGTATATTTTACAAAATGTACTTGAGAGAAGTAAAAGATTTAATGTAGTTGAAGAATGTAATTTAGAAACTGTAGATAGGTAAACACATAGTTGCACTTGTAAATATTTTCAATGCAGACTTTTTTTTTTTTACAATCTTATTGATTGTATTTTTTTCCCCGCTGTTATATGATGATCTACATTGAAATCACTGTGTATGTTGAAATTCAATAGAATCTGAGAACAGCAAAAAAGGAAACTGATTATGTTATGTAATTCTAAAATGATGTTGTGTTCTTAAACCTATAGTATTATATGCAATAACACTTTTTTTTTTACAGAAGGTAATACTAAAGTTTGAAAATATTTTAAATTCAGTTTACAACAAAACTACTGTAAAATAGATCCACTGAGTTTTGTATCTTCTTTAATAAAAAGGTAAGATGAAATAATGTAATAAGCATGATAATATGAACAAATGTTTACAGTGACTTTTACTGCACTCATCCATTTTTTTAAACACTACCCATGCAGTCATCTATACAGTTAGGCACTGTTACCACACTCTTCCAATCACTAATGCACTATCTATGTAGTTCTGCAATCATGTAGCCAGTGCCCATACACTTATAATATCACCCAGACACTACCTATGTACTCCTTCAATCAGCGAGGCACTATCTGTACACTCATGCAATCAGCTAGACATTACCGATACACTCTTCAAATCACCCAGGTATTACCTATATACTTCTCCAATCCTCTACACATTACCCCTACACTCATACAATTACCCAGGCATTACCTATGCCTTCCTCTAATCCTCAAACATTACACTTGCACTCTTTCAATCACTGAGGCAGTACCCATGCACTCCTCCAATCATGAAGCCATTACTCCTGCACTCATGGAATCACTCAGGCACTACCCATACACTCATGCAATCACCCAGGCAGTAGCCATGCACTATTCCAATTACCCAGGCACTACCCATGCAGTTATGGAATCACCCACGCATTACCCATGTATTCCTTCAATCAGTTAGGCAGTACCCATGCACTCCTCCAATCACCCAGACATTACCCCTGCACTCATGCAATCATGCAGGCACAACCCATGCACTTCTTCAATCACTCAGGCAGTACCCTTGCACTCCTCCAATCACCTAGACATTACTTCTGCACTCATGAAATCACCCAGGCATTACCCATGCACTCCTTCAATCACTCAGGTACTACCCCTGCAGTCATGCAATCACCTAGGCACTACCTATGCACTCATGCAATCACCCAAGCACTACCCATGCAGTCTTCCAATCATCCAGGCAGTACTCCTGCACTCATGCAATCACCCAGGTAAAACTCATGCACTCCTCCAATCACCCAAGAACTACCCATGCAGTCCTACATGCACTCATGCACTACCCATGCACTCTTGCAATCACCCAGGCAGTACCCATGCACTATTCCAATTACCCAGGCACTACCCATGCACTTATGGAATCACCCAGGCATTACCCATGTACTCCTTCAATCACTTAGGCGGTACTCATGCATTCTTCCTATCACCCAGACATTACCCCTGCACTCATGCAATCACGCAGACACTACCTATGCACTCGTCTAATCACTCAGGCAGTACCCATGCACTCTTCCATTCACCCAGACATTACCCCTGCATTCATGCAATCACCCAGGTACTACCCAGGCACTCCTTCAATCACTCAGACACTACCCCTGCAGCCATGCAATCAACCAGGCACTACCTATGCACTCATGGAATAACCCAGCACTACCTTTCCACTCTTTCACTCATCCAAGCACTACCCTTGCCCTCCTTCAATCACCCAGGCACTTATAAAATCAACCAGACACTACCTATGCACTTGTCTAATCACTCAGGCACTACCCATGCACTCCTCTATTCACCCAGACATTACCGCTGCATTCATGCAATCACCCAGGCACTACCCATGCAGTCCTACATGCACTCAGGCACTTCTGCAGCACTCATGCAATCACCCAAGCACTACCCATGCAGTCTTCCAATCATCCAGGTAGTACTCCTGCACTCATGCAATCAGCCAGGTAAAACTCATGCATTCCTCCAATCACCCAAGAACTACCCATGCAGTCCTACATGCACCCATGCACTACCCATGCACTCTTGCAATCACCTAGGCAGTACCCATGCACTATTCCAATTACCCAGGCACTACCCATGCACTTATGGAATCACCCAGGCATTGCCCATGTACTCCTTCAATCATTTAGGCAGTACCCATGCACTCCTCCAATCACCCAGACATTACCCCAGCACTCATGCAATCACGCAGGCACTACCTATGCACTCGTCTAATCACTCAGGCAGTACCCATGCACTCTTCCATTCACCCAGACATTACCCCTGCATTCATGCAATCACCCAGGTACTACCCATTCACTCCTTCAATCACTCAGACACTACCCCTGCAGCCATGCAATCAACCAGGCACTACCTATGCACTCATGGAATAACCCAGCACTACCTTTCCACTCTTTCACTCATCCAAGCACTACTCTTGCCCTCCTTTAATCACCCAGCCACTACCCAGGCACTTATAAAATCACCCAGACACTACCTATGCGCTTGTCTAATCACTCAGGCACTACCCATGCACTCCTCTATTCACCCAGATATTACCGCTGCATTCATGCAATCACCCAGGCACTACCCATGAAGTCCTACATGCACTCAGGCACTTCTGCAGCACTCATGCAATCACCCAAGCACTACCCATGCAGTCTTCCAATCATCCAGGCAGTACTCCTGCACTCATGCAATCAGCCAGGTAAAACTCATGCATTCCTCCAATCACCCAAGAACTACCCATGCAGTCCTACATGCACCCATGCACTACCCATGCACTCTTGCAATCACCTAGGCAGTACCCATGCACTATTCCAATTACCCAGGCACTACCCATGCACTTATGGAATCACCCAGGCATTGCCCATGTACTCCTTCAATCATTTAGGCAGTACCCATGCACTCCTCCAATCACCCAGACATTACCCCTGCACTCATGCAATCACGCAGGCACTACCTATGCACTCATCTAATCACTCAGGCAGTACCCATGCACTCTTCCATTCACCCAGACACTACTCCTGCAGTCATGCAATCACCCAGGCACTACCTATGCACTCATGGAATAACCCAGCGCTACCTTTCCACTCTTTCACACATCCAGGCACTACCCTTGCCCTCCTTCAATCACCTAGCCACTACCCATGCACTTATAAAATCACCCAGACACTACCTATGTACTCGTCTAATCACTCAGGCACTACCCATGCACTCCTCTATTCACCCAAACATAACCCCTGCATTCATGCAATCACCCAGGTACTACCCATGCACTCCTTCAATCACTCAGAAACTACCCCTGCAGCCACCCAATCACCCAGGCACTACCTATGCACTCATGCAATCACCCAAGCACTACCCATGCAGTCTTCCAATCATCCAGGCAGTACTCCTGCACTCATGCAAACACCCAGGTAAAACTCATGCACTCCTCCAATCACCCAAGAACTACCCACGCAGTCCTACATGCACCCATGCACTACCCATGCACTCTTGCATGCACCCAGGCATTACCCATGCACTTCTTTTATCCCTCAGACATTACCCCTGCACTCATGCAATCAAACAGGCATTACCCATGCACTCCTTCAATCACTCAGGCACTACCTCTGCAGTCATGCAATCACCCAGGCACTACCTATGCACTCATGGAATAACCCAGCACTACTTTTCCACTCTTTCACTCATCCAAGCACTACCCTTGCCCTCCTTCAATCACCCAGCCACTACTCATGCACTTATAAAATCACCTAGGCACTACCTATGCACTCGTCTAATCACTCAGGCACTACCCATGCGCTCCTCTATTCACCCAGACATTACCGCTGCATTCATGCAATCACCCAGGCACTACCTATGCTGTCATACATGCACTCAGGCACTTCTGCAGCACTCATGCAATCACCCAAGCACTACCCATGCAGTCTTCCAATCATCCAGGAAGTACTCCTGCGCTCATGCAATCACCCAGGTAAAACTCATGCATTCCTCCAATCACCCAAGAACTACCCATGTAGTCCTACATGCACCCATGCACTCTTGCAATCACCTAGGCAGTACCCATGCACTATTCCAATTACCCAGGCACTACCCATGCACTTATAGAATCACCCAGGCATTACCCATGTATTCCTTCAATCACTTAGGCAGTACCCATGCACTCCTCCAATCACCCTGACATTACACCTGCACTCGTGCAATCACCAAGGCACTACCTATACACTCATGGAATAACCCAGGCACTACCCTTGCACTCCTTCAGTCATCCAGGCACTATCCATGCACTCCTCCATTCGGCCAGCATCTACTCATGCACTTATAAAATCACCGAAGCACTACCTATGCACTCGTCTAATCACTCAGACACTATCCATGCACTCCTCCATTCACCCAGACATTACCCCTCCATTCATGCAATCACCCACACATTACCCATGCATTCCTTCAATCTCTCAAGCAGTGCCCATGCAGTCTTCCAATCATCCAGGCACTACCTATGCACTCATGCAATCACCCAGGCAGTACCTATGCACGCATGCAATAACCCAAGCACTACCCATGCACTCCTCCAATCACCCAGGCACTACCCATGCACTCATGCAATCGTCCAGGCATTACCCGTGCACTCCTTCATACAACACATAGAAATTTGTCTTTTTTTAGCCAAATAGGCGGTTCTAACAAGAACCATTTTTTTGTTTTATGTATTTTTGTGTGTTTTTTTAACTCTTTTTTGTATTTATTGGTGTTTAAAAAAAAAAAAATGAACAAACAACAGAAAAAACTGAGAAAACTTTTGTATAAAACACACAAGATGATGGACGGAATGCTGCACATTGGCAAACAGTCACCCCCAGTCACAGATCTGGGTTTAATCCATCGTTATTGTGCTTCACCACGCCACCCCAGTTCAGACATAGCCATATGGAAATCAGTCTTGACCCTGTGCCTCATGGGAACAGTCCAGACCGAACTGCCAAGCCATGTCTTCCCTGGACCGGAATCAAGCATCCTAGGACCGGTTTCAGGCTATCAGCCTTCATCAGCCAGGATAGCTTGACTCCAGTGGCGTAGTGAGCAAGGGACCCACGTCTGGGCATACCCTTCCCACTTAGGGTGAAATGCAAAACACACAAGATGATGGACGGAATGCTGCACATTGGCAAACATTCACCCCCAGTCACAGATCTGGGTTTAATCCATCGTTATTTTGCTTCACCACCCCACCCCAGTTCAGACATAGCCATATGCAAATCAGTCTTGACCCTGTGCCTCATGGGAACAGTCCAGACCGAACTGCCAAGCCATGTCTTCCCTGGACCGAATCAAGCATCCTAGGACCGGTTTCAGGCTATCAGCCTTCATCAGCCAGGATAGCTTGACTCCAGTGGCATAGTGAGCACGGGACCCACGTCTGGGCATACCCTTCCCACTTAGGGCGAAATGCAAAACACACAAGATGATGGACGGAATGCTGCACATTGGCAAACATTCACCCCCAGTCACAGATGTGCAGCATTCCGTCCATCATCTTGTGTGTTTTGCATTTTGCCCTAAGTGGGAAGGGTATGCCCAGACGTGGGTCCCGTGCTCACTACGCCACTGGAGTCAAGCCATCCTGGCTGATGAAGGCTGATAGCCTGAAACCGGTCCTAGGATGCTTGATTCCGGTCCAGGGAAGACATGGCTTGGCAGTTCGGTCTGGACTGTTCCCATGAGGCACAGGGTCAAGACTGATTTACATATGGCTATGTCTGAACTGGGGTGGCGTGGTGAAGCAAAATAACGATGGATTAAACCCTGATCTGTGACTGGGGGTGAATGTTTGCCAATGTGCAGCATTCCGTCCATCATCTTGTGTGGTTTGCATTTTGCCCTAAGTGGGAAGGGTATGCCCAGACGTGGGTCCCGTGCTCACTACGCCACTGGAGTCAAGCTATCCTGGCTGATGAAGGCTGATAGCCTGAAACCGGTCCTAGGATGCTTGTTTCCAGTCCAGGGAAGACATGGCTTGGCAGTTCGGTCTGGACTGTTCCCATGAGGCACAGGGTCAAGACTGATTTGCATATGGCTATGTCTGAACTGGGGTGGCGTGGTGAAGCAAAATAACGATGGATTAAACCCAGATCTGTGACTGGGGGTGAATGTTTGCCAATGTGCAGCATTCCGTCCATCATCTTGTGTGTTTTGCATTTTGCCCTAAGTGGGAAGGGTATGCCCAGACGTGGGTCCCGTGCTCACTACGCCACTGGAGTCAAGCTATCCTGGCTGATGAAGGCTGATAGCCTGAAACCGGTCCTAGGATGCTTGATTCCGGTCCAGGGAAGACATGGCTTGGCAGTTCGGTCTGGACTGTTCCCATGAGGCACAGGGTCAAGACTGATTTGCATATGGCTATGTCTGAACTGGGGTGGCGTGGTGAAGCAAAATAACGATGGGTTAAACCCAGATCTGTGACTGGGGGTGAATGTTTGCCAATGTGCAGCATTCCGTCCATCATCTTGTGTGTTTTGCATTTTGCCCTAAGTGGGAAGGGTATGCCCAGACGTGGGTCCCGTGCTCACTACACCACTGGAGTCAAGCTATCCTGGCTGATGAAGGCTGATAGCCTGAAACCGGTCCTAGGATGCTTGATTCCGGTCCAGGGAAGACATGGCTTGGCAGTTCGGTCTGGACTGTTCCCATGATGCACAGGGTCAAGACTGATTTGCATATGGCTATGTCTGAACTGGGGTGGCGTGGTGAAGCAAAATAACAATGGATTAAACCCAGATCTGTGACTGGGGGTGAATGTTTTCCAATGTGCAGCATTCCGTCCATCGTCTTGTGTGTTTTGCATTTTGCCCTAAGTGGGAAGGGTATGCCCAGACGTGGGTCCCGTGCTCACTACGCCACTGGAGTCAAGCTATCCTGGCTGATGAAGGCTGATAGCCTGAAACCGGTCCTAGGATGCTTGATTCCGGTCCAGGGAAGACATGGCTTGGCAGTGCGGTCTGGACTGTTCCCATGAGGCACAGGGTCAAGACTGATTTGCATATGGCTATGTCTGAACTGGGGTGGCGTGGTGAAGCAAAATAACGATGGATTAAACCCAGATCTGTGACTGGGGGTGAATGTTTTGCCAATGTGCAGCATTCCGTCCATCATCTTGTGTGTTTTGCATTTTGCCCTAAGTGGGAAGGGTATGCCCAGACGTGGGTCCCGTGCTCACTACGCCACTGGAGTCAAGCTATCCTGGCTGATGAAGGCTGATAGCCTGAAACCGGTCCTAGGATGCTTGATTCCGGTCCAGGGAAGACATGGCTTGGCAGTTCGGTCTGGACTGTTCCCATGAGGCACAGGGTCAAGACTGATTTGCATATGGCTATGTCTGAACTGGGGTGGCGTGGTGAAGCAAAATAACGATGGATTAAACCCAGATCTGTGACTGGGGGTGAATGTTTGCCAATGTGCAGCATTCCGTCCATCATCTTGTGTGTTTTGCATTTTGCCCTAAGTGGGAAGGGTATGCCCAGACGTGGGTCCCGTGCTCACTACACCACTGGAGTCAAGCTATCCTGGCTGATGAAGGCTGATAGCCTGAAACCGGTCCTAGGATGCTTTATTCCGGTCCAGGGAAGACATGGCTTGGCAGTTCGGTCTGGACTGTTCCCATGAGGCACAGGGTCAAGACTGATTTGCATATGGCTATGTCTGAACTGGGGTGGCGTGGTGAAGCAAAATAACGATGGATTAAACCCAGATCTGTGACTGGGGGTGAATGTTTGCCAATGTGCAGCATTCCGTCCATCATCTTGTGTGTTTTGCATTTTGCCCTAAGTGGGAAGGGTATGCCCAGACGTGGGTCCCGTGCTCACTACGCCACTGGAGTCAAGCTATCCTGGCTGATGAAGGCTGATAGCCTGAAACCGGTCCTAGGATGCTTGATTCCGGTCCAGGGAAGACATGGCTTGGCAGTGCGGTCTGGACTGTTCCCATGAGGCACAGGGTCAAGACTGATTTGCATATGGCTATGTCTGAACTGGGGTGGCGTGGTGAAGCAAAATAACGATGGATTAAACCCAGATCTGTGACTGGGGGTGAATGTTTTGCCAATGTGCAGCATTCCGTCCATCATCTTGTGTGTTTTGCATTTTGCCCTAAGTGGGAAGGGTATGCCCAGACGTGGGTCCCGTGCTCACTACGCCACTGGAGTCAAGCTATCCTGGCTGATGAAGGCTGATAGCCTGAAACCGATCCTAGGATGCTTGATTCCGGTCCAGGGAAGACATGGCTTGGCAGTGCGGTCTGGACTGTTCCCATGAGGCACAGGGTCAAGACTGATTTGCCTATGGCTATGTCTGAACTGGGGTGGCGTGGTGAAGCAAAATAACGATGGATTAAACCCAGATCTGTGTCTGGGGGTGAATGTTTTGCCAATGTGCAGCATTCCGTCCATCATCTTGTGTGTTTTGCATTTTGCCCTAAGTGGGAAGGGTATGCCCAGACGTGGGTCCCGTGCTCACTACGCCACTGGAGTCAAGCTATCCTGGCTGATGAAGGCTGATAGCCTGAAACCGGTCCTAGGATGCTTGATTCCGGTCCAGGGAAGACATGGCTTGGCAGTTCGGTCTGGACTGTTCCCATGAGGCACAGGGTCAAGACTGATTTGCATATGGCTATGTCTGAACTGGGGTGGCGTGGTGAAGCAAAATAACGATGGATTAAACCCAGATCTGTGACTGGGGGTGAATGTTTGCCAATGTGCAGCATTCCGTCCATCATCTTGTGTGTTTTGCATTTTGCCCTAAGTGGGAAGGGTATGCCCAGACGTGGGTCCCGTGCTCACTACGCCACTGGAGTCAAGCTATCCTGGCTGATGAAGGCTGATAGCCTGAAACCGGTCCTAGGATGCTTGATTCTGGTCCAGGGAAGACATGGCTTGGCAGTTCGGTCTGGACTGTTCCCATGAGGCACAGGGTCAAGACTGATTTGCATATGGCTATGTCTGAACTGGGGTGGCGTGGTGAAGCAAAATAACCATGGATTAAACCCAGATCTGTGACTGGGGGTGAATGTTTGCCAATGTGCAGCATTCCGTCCATCATCTTGTGTGTTTTGCATTTTGCCCTAAGTGGGAAGGGTATGCCCAGACGTGGGTCCCGTGCTCACTACGCCACTGGAGTCAAGCTATCCTGGCTGATGAAGGCTGATAGCCTGAAACCGGTCCTAGGATGCTTGATTCCGGTCCAGGGAAGACATGGCTTGGCAGTTCGGTCTGGACTGTTCCCATGAGGCACAGGGTCAAGACTGATTTGCATATGGCTATGTCTGAACTGGGGTGGCGTGGTGAAGCAAAATAACGATGGATTAAACCCAGATCTGTGACTGGGGGTGAATGTTTGCCAATGTGCAGCATTCCGTCCATCATCTTGTGTGTTTTGCATTTCGCCCTAAGTGGGAAGGGTATGCCCAGACGTGGGTCCCGTGCTCACTACGCCACTGGAGTCAAGCTATCCTGGCTGATGAAGGCTGATAGCCTGAAACCGGTCCTAGGATGCTTGATTCCGGTCCAGGGAAGACATGGCTTGGCAGTTCGGTCTGGACTGTTCCCATGAGGCACAGGGTCAAGACTGATTTGCATATGGCTATGTCTGAACTGGGGTGGCGTGGTGAAGAAAAATAACGATGGATTAAACCCAGATCTGTGACTGGGGGTGAATGTTTGCCAATGTGCAGCATTCCGTCCATCATCTTGTGTGTTTTAAAACTTTTGTATAACCTTTTGCAATTAAAAATTAATTGCAAAAAAAAAATTAACAATGGTGGCTTCTTGCAGCGAAAACAATTGCGTCAACAGACTGCTCACCATAACAAATACGTTTCTTGCACTTAATACATCTTTGTTCTAGACCAGCAAACTCTGGCCTAATATCAGGTCCTCTGCTTTAAGTTGAGGTACCAGCTGAGGTGCTAGGTCCTGCATCGTGGTCACCTTGCTGGGCTTGTTGTTCCAGCTTTCATCGATGTTGTTCTTGTGCTAGCTGACGAGGGTGCATGGTTTGGAGGTGCTTGAACATTGACAAAGTACCGCACGAGTATTTTTTCTCGGAGCCCGAGAAATTATTAGTTCGCAAATAGTGCAGGTCACCTTCCTCGCGTTGACCTTCTTTTCTCCAGGTTGAAAGGTAAAGAAGGCCCAGACGATGCTCTCCTTTCTTGTTTTTTTTGGTTCCTCCAAGTCATCTTCTTCACCAAGGATGTCATCTGGTGGGTTTGAAGATGCCATTCTTCTAGTTTAAAAAAAAACACCTACAAAATGCAAGAAGAGCACTAAACACAAAAGGTGTGTCTCCTGGCAATGTTGTTGGAGGAATGAGAAATTTGGATGGGGTGCTGTAACTTCTAGAATAAAAAGCTTCTTAACCAATGAAATGCTTTCTTTTGAAGTCACATGGGTTCGCACAACCAGCTGAGTGGGTGTATAAGTGTCTGGATGGAGGATTTAGTAGGTGTGTGACTGACTGTTTAAGTGAGTGATTACATGTGTCTTACTGAATGCACGGGTTAGTGACTGATACAGACATTCACACAGTTTAGTTTGTCAGTTGGTGTGTAAGCGGTTGCATGTGTTGGTGAGTAGCTAAATGAGGATCTATATGGGTTATTGATTGGTTGTCTAAGTATCTGTATGGGTGCCTGGGTGTGTGTGTGTAGGTGCGTGGGAGGTGTGTGAGTCTGTGCATAGATGTTTGAGTGGTTGATTCACTGTGTGTACGGGTTCAAGAGTGCATGTGGAAACAGCTGTATGAGTGTGAGTGTGTGTATGGTGTGTTGGTGAGAGAATGGATGTCTCAATGTTACATGTCCAAGTAACTACATATATAAAAGGCAGTGTATGTGAAAGTTGAAGTATATAAATGACTATACATGAGAGTCAGTGATTGTGAGAGTGGCTGCATGGATGAGTGTGTACTTGTATCAGTGATTGTAGAAAAGAGTAAGTATGCATTTGTTTCTGTTTGAATAACTGATGCGGTGTGTGTATAACTGTATAGGTCAGTAAATGGAAGTGTGATTGATTCTTTGCATGACTGACTAGGTGTGTGAGTAACTCTGGCTGAGTGGTGGTGTGTGAGTGTCTGTATAGATGTATGAGTGCTTATGACAGCGCCAGACAGCACGACCTCAACATAATCTCCTACGCCGACGACACTCAACTGATCCTCTCCCTCACCAAGGACCCCCTCGCCGCCAAATCCAACCTCCATGAAGGAATGAAGGCCGTCGCCGATTGGATGAAGATCAGCCAACTAAAACTGAACACGGACAAGACAGAGGTCCTCATCCTCGGCTCTAACCCCTCAGCCTGGGACGACTCCTGGTGGCCAACGACACTAGGAGCAGCCCCGACACCCACCGACCACGCACGCAACCTGGGAGTCATCCTCGACTCAACGCTCTCCATGGCCAAGCAAGTCAACGCAGTCTCCTCCTCCTGCTTCAACACCCTCCGCATGCTTCGCAAGATCTACAGGTGGATCCCGACAGATACAAGAAGAACAGTCACCCAGGCCCTCGTCAGTAGCAGACTTGACTATGGGAACGCCCTCTACGCGGGAGCCCCGGCCAAGCTCATCATGCGACTGCAACACATACAAAACGCCTCCGCACGCCTGATCCTCGATGTACCACGCCACAGCCACATCACCCCCCACCTGAGGAACCTGCACTGGCTCCCCGTCGACAGGAGAATCTCCTTCAAACTCCTCATCCACGCACACAAGGCACTCCACAAGACTGGCCCAGCCTACCTCAACAGACGACTCCTCTTCTACGTCCCCAACCGCCAGCTCCGCTCCGCCGACCTCTCCCTCGCCACCGTCCCTCGCATTCGAAGAACTACCATCGACGGCAGATCCTTCTCCCACCTTGCCACCAAGACCTGGAACACCCTTCCACTAAGCCTACGACAGACCCAAGACCTGCTGACCTTCAGGAGGCTACTCAAGACCTGGTTGTTCGACCAGTAGCAGCACCCCCCCCTTTTTTCTCCCCAGCGCCTTGAGACCCTCGCGGATAAGTAGTGCGCTCTACAAATTCTGTGATTGATTGATTGATTGATTGATTGATGATAGTGTTGTATTGATGAGTGACTACATCAATGAGTGATTCTATGGGTGAATGAGTGGATGTGTATGTAGACTTAGAAATCAGTGAGTGTGTATGTAGTAACTGGTACAGTGGGTGTATCAAAGGTTATATTACAGTGTGAGGAGGTGGATCAGATTTTCACGTGGATGATGTCATCAGTGATGTCCTCAGTGATGTCATTTGAGATGTCATCAGTGATGTCATCAGTGATGTCACTGACCATGTCATGAATGATGTAATATGTGACGTCATCAGCAGTGCATTGCGGGCGCGAGTTATAGTTAGCTGAACTAACTATAACGGGGGAATTTCTATGGTTTTGTACGAGTGAAATGTCCAACTAACTATAACGTCCCTGAAACCTATGGTTTTTTCAGTGAATTTGTAAGGTTTTTTAAATGCTAATTTCTAACTATAACCTGCCTGAAACCTATGGTTTTTTCAGTGAATTTCAATGGTTTTTTAAATGCTAATTTCTAACTATGCCTACAAAGGTAGGACGTGTGAAGAAAGAGGAAGAAAAGCGCAGCAAGAAGCAAGACAAATGCAGAAAGAGGCAACAGAAGTCCAGAAAGACGAAGAAAAGTGCAGGAAGAAGCAAGAGATGTGCAGAAAGAACCAACAGAGGAGCAGAAAGTCCTCCTGTGCCCCCAACGTTTTAGTGACGGGTACTGGTGGTAACTGACTCTGACTAACCAGGACCGGAGCCAGTGCTATGCTAAAAGACACTTAGAATACAGTGAAAACATCTACATACACTAGGGAACACTATGCGTTGGGGTACCCCTGTAATGAGCATGACCTCCTCTGTATTTGCCATGAGTTAGTGCCTGGGTCATTGCATGAGTACATGGGTAGTGACTGGATGATTAGAGTGCTGCAAGGACAGTGCATGGTGATTTTATAACTGCTTGGGTTTTGGCGGAGTGATTGGATAAGTACATGATGCTGGGTGGGTGATTGGAGGAGTGCATGGGTAGTGACAGAGGGATTTCTGGAGTGCATGGGTACAACCTGGGTAATTGGAGGAGTGAATCAGTACTGTGTAGGTGGTTAGAGGTCTGCATGGGTAGTGCGCAGGGGATTGTAGCAGTGCATGTGTTAGTGCCTGGGTCACTCCATGAGTACATGGGTACTGACTGGAAGATTAGAGTACTGTAAGGAGAGTGCATGGTGAATTTATGAGTGCCTGGGTTTTGGCGGAGGGATTGGATAAGTACATGGTGCTCGCTGGGTGATTGGAGGAGTGCATGGGTAGTGACAGGGCAATGGTTGGACTGCATGGGTACTGCTCAGGGTATTGTAGCAGTGCATGAGTTAGTGCATGGGTCATTGCATGAGTGCATGGGTACTGACTGGATGATTAGAGTACTGCAAGGAGCGTGCATGGTGAATTTATAAGTGCTTGTGTTTTGACGCAGTGATTAGATAAGGACATGGAACCGGCTGGGTGATTGGAGGAGTGCATGGGTAGTGACAAGGATATGGCTGGACTGCATCAGTAGTGCTCAGTGGATTGTAGCAGTGCTTGTGTTAGTGCCTGGGTCATTGCATGAGTACATGGGTACTGACTGGATGATTAGAGTGCTGCAAGGAGAGTGGATGGTGAATTTATAAGTGCTTGGGTTTTGGTGGAGTGATTGCATAAGTATACACATGTCACACCAGGCCCTGCCCCCTCCCTTCACCACTGTGCAAACGCGCCCCGTGGCACGTTTTAAGTTGGGGGATTAAGTCCCCTTCAATCCTGAGGGTCCCTGGGGTCCAAATAGCCCACCAGGTACCTCCAGTAAGCACCACAGAGCTGCGTTGCAGAGAGGTGTAAAAAGGGGTGTGGCCTCAGACCACCTCTCTGCAACGCAGCCCTGTGGCGCTAACTGGATGTACCTGGTGGGCTAGTTGGCCCCCAGGGACCCTCAGGATTGTAGGGGAATTAATTCCCCAACTTAAAATGCGCCACAGGGCGCGTTTGCATAGTGTTGCTAGGAGGGGGCGGGGCCTCCAGCGCGATGCCGGCTTTTTTAAAAATTTTGTTTTTTAGAAGGGGGGCTGTGTGGCCCCCCTTCCTTTCCTATTTTTTGGGCCCTGGGGACCCCATCCCCCAGGGCCTGAGCCCTAATTTGTTAATTTAATTTTTTTTAAACGGAAGGGCCGTGCGGCCCCCTCCCGAGGCCATTTTCGGCCCCGGGGACCTCATCCCCCGGGGCATGGCAACTATATATTTTTAAAATATATATATTTTCAAAGGAGGGGGCGGCTTGGCCCCCCTCCTGAGGCTTCTGTTAGCCCCGGGGACCCCATCCCCTGGGGCTCTGCCTCGTTTTATTTTTTATTCTACTGCGGAGGGGGGCCACGTGGCCCCACTACCGGGCCACTTCTGGCACCAGGGACCCCATCCCCCGGGGCCGGCCCTCTCCTTTGGGGACCATGGGGGAGCCCCAATGCCCCCACGGTCCCTGCCGGCTCCGCGCCTCCTGCGGGAGCCGGCATTGCTTTTCCACATGGGGAGCTGCTAACATGCAGCTCCCCGTGTGGAAAAGCAATCTGCTTTGCTTCACTGAAGCGAGAGCAGGTTTCCCTGCTCTCGCTTCAATGAAGCAAAGCAGAATGTGCTATGGTAGGGCGGGAGCCGTGCTCCCGCCCTACCATAGCAAACAGCAGTGTCCCGGGGGTGGGCACCCCAGGACACTGCAGGAGCCGGCCCTGGGGGGTGGCGGTCCCCAGGGCCATCACGGGCTCCAGGAGGGGGGCCGCGCGGCCCCCCTCCCTTCAATTACAAAGCTCTGGGGAGGTGGTGGTCCCCGGGGCTCGGGGGTCCGTAACGGACCCCCAAATTTGCATTTTAGTACCCCGGGGAGGTGGCGGTCCCCGGGGCGTGTGGGGGGGCTCGAGCCCCCCCACACAGGTTTATCTTTTTAAAAAAACAAGCCCCGGGGGTGGCGGTCCCCGGGGCTGAGGGGGGGCCGTGTGCCCCCCGCAAATAATTAATGAAAGCCCCGGGGGGGGGGTGGTCCCTGGGGCTTGGGGGGGCCTTGGAGGCCCCCCACACATTTAAAAATTAGCTGCGTGCCCCCCCGCAACTCATAAATCAAGCCCCGGGGACGTAGCGGTCCCCGGGGCAGTGTGGGGGGTCGGGGGCTTCAATACAACGAAGCGCGGGAGCCCGGATTCGCACACCCAGCGTGAATTCGGCTGATTTTATTTTAAAAAAAATACTTTTTTGGGCCCTGGGGGTCCTTGTGGGACCCCCTGAGCAGGCTTAGGGGATCAGGGTGTTTCTACCCTGCCCCCTTTTCTTGATTTTTGCGTTTGTTTTTCTCTTTTCTTGTGACTCGGTTCTACTGAGTCATAAGATGGCTGCCAACTTTTCCTGATTTGGAGTGTTGACAGCCAATTAGAATAAAGCTCATGGTCGGGAGGGTCCGCGGATCCACCGCGCCTCTAAATATCGAAACTTTTATTTTTTGATTTTCTCAGCAACTACTGAACAGATTTACACCATTTAAAAAAAGGGCGCTTTCTGAACCGAGCACTACCTTTTTGCCAAATTTGGTGTAATTCCGTTCAGGAGTTCGAGCTGTAGCCGTGTCTAAAGTTTCCTATGGGAAATTCATTTTCCGACCTCTTCTTTTGAATTTCTCAGGAACTACTGAACCGATTTACACCATTTAACAAAAAGGGCTCTTTCTGAACCAAGGGCTAACTTTTTGCCAAATTTGGTGTAATTCCGTTCAGCAGTTCGGGCTGTAGCCGTGTCTAAAGTTTCCTATGGAAAATAACATGGAGAAAACACATTTTGGGACCCCCCTTTTTTCTCGGCCCCTGCTTGGCGAATCCCCCCGAAACTTTCAGGATAGGAGCTGACCGGAGCGGGCCACAAGTTTTGAAAATTTCGCGAAGATTCGTCAACCGGCTCCAAAGTTATTGAGAAAAGAAAAAATGCTTTTCTATGGAAACTAGGTTTTAACTATAACTATCTACTGGCGGTATATATATAATCTTTAAATACCACCTAAAACCCCAAAATTACCCTTTGTATCCCATTAATTATATACCCCCAAAATTCTAAAATTACCCTTACCACTCCAATACCCATACCCCCTAAACCCTAAAATTACCCTGGGCACCCCAAAACTCAAACCCACCCTAAACCATAAAAAAACCAAAACCCAAACAAACCCTGAACCCTAAAATTACCCTGGGCACCCCAAAACCCAAACCCACCCTGAACCATAAAAATACCACTGCACCCCAAAACCCAAACCCACCCTAAACCCTAAAATTTCCCTGGGCACCCCAAAACCCAAACCCACCCTAAACCCTAAAAATACCCCTGCACCCCAAAACCCCAAACCACCCTAAAACACTAAAATTACCCTGGCACCCCAAAACTCAAACTCACCCTGAACCCTAAAAATACCCCTACACCCCAAAACCCAAACAAACCCTGAACCCTAAAATTATCCTGGGCACCCCAAAACCCAAACAAACCCTGAACCCTAAAATTACCCTGGGCACCCCAAAACCCAAACCCACCCTAAACCCTAAAAATACCCCTGCACCCCAAACCACCCTAAACACTAAAATTACCCTGGCACCCCAAAACCCAAACTCACCCTGAACCCTAAAAATACCCCTACACCCCAAAACCCAAACAAACCCTGAACCCTAAAATGATCCTGGGCACCCCAAAACCCAAACAAACCCTGAACCTTAAAATTACCCTGGGCACCCCAAAACTCAAACGCACCCTCAACCCTAAAAATACCCCTACACCCCAAAACCCAAACCCACCATGAACCCTAAAATTTCCCAGGGCATCATAAAACCCAAACAAACCCTGAACCCTAAAATTTCCCTGGGGACCCAAAAACCCAAACCCACTCTCAACCCTAAAAATACCCCTGCACCCCAAAACCCAACCCCACCTTGAACCCTAAAATTACCCTCGGCACCCCAAAATCCGAACAAACCCTGAACCCTAAAATTACCCTGGGCACCCCAAAACCAAAATCCACCCTGAACCCTAAAATTAACCTTGGCACCCCAAAACCTATACCCCTACACCCCAAAACCATAACCCACCCTAAATCCTATACTTACCTTATGCTTACATGTAAAATACATATGCCTTTACCATTCATGCCTTTACAACAAAATTCGTTGTAAAAGCATGCATGGTAAATGCATATGCATTGTAATGCCATGCGTTTGTAATGGCATTGCGGAGTAATGGTAGTTGCGTTGTGTTGGAATGCGGGGTAATGGTATTCGTTGTAAAATGTTCGTTGTAATGGCTGTTTACCGAAAAAAAGGGACCGGTGATCAACAGGTCAGCCAAAAGCAGCATGATGTGACGTCTATCCTGTGAGTACGATAAGGACATGAAAGGGGACTGCTTAAAGGAAAAGTGCACAGGCTAGGCATAGGGGGGAAGAAGATGAACAATTACATACAGTGGTGGGAGGAGTACAACCATGGCCCTTTGGTGTCCAAGTCGGGTGGGACACAAATGTTTCTTAATGACTGTTGAATGTTCCTGTTGGGGGGGTGATGTAGGTAATGGCATCCAGCAGGCATCTCACCTGGTCTTACAGTCTGAACGCTCCCTAAACAAGGAGAGTGGTGAACAGGGGCAAGGGCATGCCCACAGTGCAATTAAGCTCATACACCCCCATTTCACACTACACATTGGCCATGAGTGCTATGGAGATACTGAGGGGCATATTTACAAGGATTTAACACCGCCATAGCGTATTTTTTTTTACACTACGGCTGCTGTTTTTTTATTGTCATATTTACAAATTGCAGCAAAGCCCCTTTAGTGACATTTTCACACAGTTAGCGACAATTTTTCACAGCGCTACTTCGGTTAGCGTGACTTACCGAAAATGAGATGCAAGGTAGGCGTTCTCATAGTAAAACTCCTGCAAAACACACAATGCGATATTTATAAGGATTTCCTTGTATGTCGCTAAAATAGAAAAATTGCCACTAAGTCCCATTAGTGGCTGTTTCTTACCGCTAGGAATTACGTGGTCTTAAAAATTACACTAACACACTTGTATAAAATTAGAACTCCCCCAATTCATTCTTGGCAAGCTCAACTACGCCATGGATCTTCTGCTATTGCAGCTAAGAGCACCAAGGAGACCACCTCCACCACCACCGAAGCAGTGCCAGAGAAGGGAGCGGATCTACCGCCAGAGGATCACCCTCATTCACCTCCGGCAAGAGGAGGTCATAGCCCATTACAGGCTGAAGAGGGGTCCATTGTCCGTCTCCTAAACCAGATAGCGCCAAGGCTGCAGCCCATATCCCAGCGCTGCACCAAAATCCCTCCACAGATCAAGCTACTCGCTGTCCTCCACATGCTGGCGTCAGGAACTTTTCAACCTACCACCGCCAGAGAGCAGTTTGGACATGAAACATGTCAATAGACTGTGCTTTCCATACACTTTGAGGGCACATTACCAGTTAAACAATGATGACGCCTGTTTGATATGCCACTCAATGTATGTCAGACATTGAGTCCTTCACACATGTTCTGACATCTCACTACCTATCAAGGTCCTAGAGTCTGCGGACACCACCATTTCAATTTGACTCTGTATTTGATGTAGTGGCTACAAAGATTAACCATTGTTGACACCTGTCCTGTTTCATGGTGATAGACAACACACATCTGGCAATTGAAGGTGCATTTATTTACATGTGCAAAACAGACTTGGTCACACTGGTCCAGTTCATTTTACATCAACCCCAAAGGATGTATATAGCCAATAGATGTCCAGACAGAGTCCTTATGGGAAACATGTCAAGAGACATGTAGAGGAATTGGAAAATATCAGTCAGGAGGATGATTGCAGTGTCACTGGGGAAGAATGGGCACATTGGCAGTTCACAAATGTCCAAGGTGAACGTGGCAAAGTCAAGATGAGGACAGTGATAGATGATGTTCCCAGGCATGATGGCAAGCATAGGGCTAAGCAGAAACTGGACATTTGATACAGATGAATGCTACCGCAGGCTTCTCCTTTGGAAAGATGTATTGTCTCCATCTTCCTCCTCTGATGTGTGCGGCGTCTCCCGTGAGGGTGGAGTGGTACATGCGGCAGGCGAGAGAGACACAGACACATCAGGGGCAGTGTTGTGTAGTTCCTATAAATCTATATAGGATCTGCGCGTTTAGACAACATACACTGCGGGATTGGTGTCAAGACTGAATCCAGACACCCCCACCAGGTATGTTAGCCTGTATACCAGCTAGCTCACAGTGCCACTATAAACCCCTCTCACCAAGGAGAGAATAGTTCTTGGGAACTATCGAACATGACAACTCTGTCCCATCAGGGATAATGGAAACAGTAGAGTACTTTTCGCTCAGTCACTCGTGCTCACTTCGTCTCAGAGAAATACACAGAATAAACATTGGGGACGTTTTCAATAAGCATTTATTGAACCATCGTCATTCTAATGTAAAACAGGTGTGCTGAAACAACCACAAGACAGAAACAGATATAAATGATTGCAAGCACCAATAGAGTAAAAGGATGGTAGATCCCTACCATAGGGCTAAAACAATGAATACAGGCAAGTATAAAAATACATGACAGTAATAATGCGTACTCCTACGATGCAACCCTAACTACATGTACCTAAGTGTACCTAGCATGTATGTAGGTGTAGAGTCAAGAATCCCCCTAGGATAAAGCCAACCCCATTACCTGGATTGAGAGACTGTGGGACCCCGTCTTGGTCTCGATATGGACACCCCGCGAGGGATGTCGGACCACTGCGTGCTGGAGTGTCTGCGTGCAGAAACCTCAGCGTCTCGCGTCAGTGTGTCAGCATGGAAGTCCTTTTCTCCTCTGCCTGTCTCAGCAGAGATATGGTGTTTATATACCCAAAGTGGCACCCTCAGGGGATATACCTTGCTTCGTCATGTCGGACTAGGATGACGGAAGGAATTACCCTTATACATAGTTATTATGCAGGAGATGGTAGTCCTGCGGAGATTCCAATAATCTTCATGCATAATGAATGAGGCTAGTTTTCAGAGCAAACCCCATGTCATTTAGGCATTAGCGTAACTAGGTAAAAGGTCAGTACCAAGAACCGTTATGTAGTGTAATGGCAGGGGAAATATAGGTGAAAGGTATGGTTGCTACCTGAGCCTATATCAGGCACCTGTATGAAACATAACACCCACTCCTCATCCGACTGGATGACATACTAAAAAGGCCTAAAAAAATGTACCTCTAAAATACGCAGACAGCTAACAAGTCCATAAAAAAAGCGTAAAAAATGCAACAAATTCTAGCATAAGCCATAGAAGTCTATTAAAATATGTTCGTATATATGGTCCGAACAACTATGAGTGCTTGAAAGCCATGCTGTTCAGCAAGAGAGATTAAAGTGTTTTTGTTTTAAAATTCCCAAGTTTGGCTGTTTTTGAAAAAGGCAGAATTTTTCCCAGCCCACAATGAGCCAAATGTTTATTTGTCCTGTGTGGGAGACGCAACATCACTGCTGCTTGCCATCGCAGACGACGATCCCTGCAACACCTCACAGATCAGGTCAATTGAGCACAGATGATCTTCTGCCGTGCCCACAGCCGATGCTGGTGAAGCCTGTATGGTATCCATGACTTGTGTGCCTGTAGAGGAGCCGGTCTCCATTCCAACAGGAGCTGAAGCATCCCGTGGTGGCTCTAAGAATGCTGACATCAACATGGGAATACGCCGAGGACACAGCAGTACATGGGCCTTTAACGGGTCCAGTAAAGCATCCACGTCTGGTGGCGCAACCGATGGAAGTGTTAGACAGAGATCCAACAAGCATTCTTGTCCGCAGAATAGGCAGCGGAGGTCAGGCAGAACACAGTCAATCCAGAATGGTCGAAATGATAGGAACCAAGACTCTCTCAGTTCCCGAAGGCGAGGTGTGCCCAGATGGAGTACCATGCAATCACGGTATTGGCGCTCCAAGAGCGTGTTTTCCATCTCCTTGGTGACTGGGATGTCCATTGCGTAGCAGAAAAATTACAATCAGGATCCCTGCTATTAGAAACAAGACCAGCGGAAGTCCTCCAAAATTGCTTCTGAATACGGAGTGTATGAAGGCTGGAATTACTCCGAAGACTGTCTGAAAGGTGCTTAACAGTCCAGAACCTATGGTCTTAAATAGATGTACTATACCCTTCGTATCAGACATGTTAAAGATACTTTGTACCATTTCTGTGAAATGGAAAGGGCAGTTTGTTCTTACAAGTGCCTGTATCTCAGCTGAGGACCTTGCAACCTGAAGATCAAAGGTCTCTCTGGCGGAGGTTAAGGGCACAGTTTTCTATAGAAGTATGGCTTTTATTCGGCTCAGAGTACCAAACCATATAAATGTAACATTCAACTAAGGCAATAACGGCACCTCCCTGACTGCGTTGGTCGGTGGAAACAATACTTGCATACAGCAAGTAACACTGGAGCCTACAGTGACAAGATATGCGATGCCCAGAAGCATCCCACAACAACCTTGATCATTCAGCATCAAGTAACTCCCATTCGAGAGCAACTTGAACACCGGATTAATCACAGCAGCAGGGGAACCTTTCAAATGACAGGATAAGTTTGCGATGGAACCATTACAGGCCCCGTGAAGCATGATATCCTGGCAAATGAGTGATCCATTTAAGATTTAAGGAGTTTTCGCAGTCTGTACAGTTTAGAAACACTTCCATGTCCCCACTCCTGCATCGAAATCTATAAGGCAAATCCCAAGATTTCTTGATGAATTCCTTACCCATTTCTTCATATCTGCCTGCCTGTTGTTGTTCCAAGCAATACTGAAACTGGAAAGTTGGGACCGGTAATGTTATATGGCCATGAATTAACCATTCTGTGGATGGTGACTCTGCCACAGTGAAAGGTAATTGGTCCAGTTTTTCAATACGCAGCATTGTATATTTTGCGCCTATATGTGCCATTGTTATCTGTTTTTTAGTTAGATTATATGCAGAGAACAGGGATGTACTTTTGATAAATTGCCAAGGCACATAACCTAAACGCAAAGATTGTAGCGTCCAGCTTAACAACATAATAGAACGTAACTGAGACTGTTCGTGCTGTAGTATGGACAAATCCTGTTCTAGTATATCTATAGCAGAAGATACAATGTTGCCCAGTGAATAAATCCTGGATGTTAATGTGGTCATACCATTATCAACAATGGCTAAGGCCTTTTCTAGGTTAATTCTGTCAATTTCACGAAGTCTCTCTGCAGCTTCCTGTTGAGAGATTTTCCAAATTTCGTTATAAACAGCATATAAGAAATGTTTCTGATGTGGCTTTCGGGGTCCCAGTAAAAAATCCCTTAGATCCATGTCTTCTGACAGTAAGGATAAGTGCTGTTTCACTTGGGACAGTGTCAAGGTTTTTAGCCAATTGAGCATAACTTCCCAACACTGTATGAAGTCACTACCCCTGGATTTTCTCGTTGTACATATCGTTGGTCTGGCCTATGGATACTAAACCCTTCGGTGGTACCCCTGAATCGTGATTGACTTCTATTTGTATCTGTAGGCCAAACTAACCATCCCTTCCATTCGGGGTCTGATTAATTGTATGAAACTGTATGTATGATGTCATCTACTGTATCCCCACCATGTGTTGTATAAGTTTGCCACCCCTCAAAGTGTGTAGGTGAAGGAATCCAAGGTGTGTTCAATTCCTTGTTCTTGGCTAGTCCAAGACAAGAAGTCTGCTGCACAGTGTCATTCAGAAAGATGATTTGCTGCAGAATGAGACATGCTCTAAATAGTGACTCTGTTCCCTGAACTGTTCACAAACTACCTTTTAATGTTCGCGAACTACCTTTCAGAGGTGTTGGGCAATGTTCCCATTGGTGGTATGTAAAAACATTGTGTAGCATACTGGATTTATGTAAAAAGTGATGACCATAATGTTGGTAACAGTACATACTGTCGAAATCAGTTGTGTCCTCTAACATTTCAGTGCTTGAAAATGCAGCGGATTGTTCTAAATCAGACATGTTATTTACAGTTTCAAAATCCCAATCATCAGAAAATGTACTGGAGGTAATGATATCATTTAAAGAAATGTTAAATACATGAGGTATTTTCAAAAGTTCTGTGGGACCAAATACATCATAATCAACCCTGTCCCAAACTATACTATCAGGAATTGGAACAGCTGTAATGTTCAAGAAGGACAGGTCTCTTTTTTTTCACGATGAGATGGCGTATGAGGTTTCAGGACCAAGTTCACATTTGAAACTGCAGAGCATTCTGGAAGATAGTTCCCGTTCATGAGTAAGCAAAAGACAGTCACTAGGCCAATCCAGAATAGAAAAAAACAATATTCCAGTGATTAACCAGAGTTGTAGCCAAGGTGATACTAGGTAAGTCTTTTTCAGAAAAATATATAATTCACGAAGTTGTTGTTTACAGGAAACTGGAGCTGGTGATGATTCAGGTTCACTGGAATCAAGAGAGATGCAGTTCAATCTATCTTTGGTAGCTAAGCATGTTTTGTTGAACTGGCAGACGTCTCTTGTAGAGGCATATTTATGTAGATATCGGTGGTAGGCCGAATCGATACTTGTCTTTCATTTGTGTTTTGATATTCTGTTTCAACAGGAACGAGTTCCATTTCATTGTTGGAAAGTTCATTACTTTGTATTGGTGACTCTTCGAATGTTATGAGTCTTTCTGTCTGAACTTCCTGTATGGTAGCGAGAGGAGAGTGTCGGCTACCCAGGAGCCCACGAGGCCTACTATTCCGTATCGGTCACATAGTGTGGTTTGATCAATGGAGACGAATCTCTTTTCTTTTTTGCCGGCAAGATGCGGAAGAAGTACTGTACTTGTTCCTTCGACAGCCAAAAAAGGGACCGGCTTTCTGTACGATGGTCCAAATTCCTTTTTGTCCACAATCTTTTCTCTGACCAGATCCCCGACTTTTGGGATCCAAGCAGGTCTTGCTGTGACTAATTTGACTTCCCCAGTGGCGGTGCGTTTTACTTTCACGTTGCTTTGTAGTGCCCAGAATTCATTGAGATCCTGTAAAACAGCAAAATGATTATTGATGTCAAATGCTTTTTCATCCACCACTGTGCTGTCATAATCGAGATCAGGTACCCTCATTCTCATCCCAAATAGGACTTCGTAAGGAGTGACACCTCCTAGGGAATTTCTTGGCATATTGTTAAGAGCCCTCTGGACCCCATATAAGTGATTGACCCAACTACCACCCGAACCTAATACTCTTGCTGTTAAGGATTGCTTTAAGTCCCGGTTTTTCCTCCCCACAACCGAATTTCCTTCGGGATGATACGGAGAGGAGTACTGCAGAGCTACACCCATATTTCCCATGGCTTCCTTGTAAGCCCCAGAGCTAAACGCGGGCCATGGTCAGAATGTAATGTGCCAACTGCGTATGTCCCTATAAAGACTTGCAAATCTTTTATAACAGTTTGAGCGTCAGCTGAGCGCTGAGGGCATACCCATAGGAATCTAGAGCATGAATCCATTGCCACCATGATATACTTGTAATCCCCATCTGATTGTAGGGGGCCGCAGTGGTCCAAATAGACACAAGCGAGTTGTCTGTCTGATATCAATAATGGTGTCTGTGCTGGGCGTGCTACGGTGGAACCCTTCATCTGCTGACAGATGTCGCACTTTAAGACAAATTCTTCATCTGTTTAGTTAATCCCGGCCACCAATAGCGTTATTTCAATAAAGAAACTGTCGCGGAAACTCCTGCATGTGCAGAACCTAGACCCTCGTGTGCAGCTAGTATTAGGCCTAATCTGCGATCCATGTTTGGTATTACTCTATCCCCCACTCCTGGAATTTGAGCATACAGAATGTTATTTGCATCTAACTTGTAGGAGGACTTGAGTGGAAATTTCTTTGATACTGCTGAATTGTTTCATGTAGCAATGACAGCTACCATTATGTCTTCGTCTATTCTCATTTTAGAACAAGTGATTGCAGCTACGGCAGCAGTTCGTAGTGCCCCTTTTGCAGCTTCATCA
This sequence comes from Calotriton arnoldi, assembly GCA_963921515.1. NCBI lineage: Eukaryota > Metazoa > Chordata > Amphibia > Caudata > Salamandridae > Calotriton > Calotriton arnoldi. The sequence continues at coordinate 25,104 of CAWUFW010024863.1, read as the reverse complement.
ACCAATGAATTCCCTTCAACGTGAACGTCATCATGTTGGTGACTCAGCGTGTGTATCACGTGAGTTCTAGGTAGTTCGTTTTTCAACTCAGCTACCTGTTCCCACAGCATTTTATGCTTGATTGTGCAACCTTTTGAGTCTTTAAACCCATTCTGACCCCAGTAGTGAAGATATTCATTGTATGACTGGACACAGTAAAATGAATCACACACAATAAGTGTGGGGAATTCTCGATCCGTATTTATCAGTGCCAGTAACAGGGCTTTTAATTCTGCTAGCTGTGCCGTGCAGTCTCCTAGAGACTGTGTCTTCGTACTGCTAGGATGGAACTTGAGTTCCTGCATATGACCCTTCACAATCGCACACGCAGCGCTGTATTGTTGTTTACTTCCTATGGCCGGCTGAGCAGATCCGTCAGTGTAAATTATATATTCATACTGATCTAGAGGCATTATTTCATTCGGGAGAGGATATTCTTGTTCGCATTGCAGAAATGCTTGCGTTTTAAATGTAGAATCAAATTTGTAATCTACATCTGTTGCAGTGAGAGAATTAGCCCATTGTATCCATCTCGGATGTAGAGCTTTAGCATTCGGAACGCTTGTCTTTGTGACAGCCTCTAAAGCTAGTACCGGAGTTACGACGATTATTCGTTTCCCCTGTGCCAGTGCTCTTTCTCTCACTACAGCAGTCTGTACTGCTGTCAGAATTTTTTCTGTAGAAGCAAAACGCATTTCTGCGTTTGTGTACAAGTGTGATTTGTATGCTATGGGTACTGTTTTGCCTTCATTGACCCAGATTGACCCGCAATAACACGGATCACCAAATTTGTGGTGTTTACACGTGTGTGTAGGTGTTTTGAAGCTATCATGTCAGCTTGTACAGAACAAAGGATATCTGTGTGTTCCTGTGTCCAATGCCTAACTGAAAAATCAGGTCTTATTAGGTCGTAAAAAGGTTTTACTTTTTCTGCGTAATCCAAAATGTATGTTCTGCCAAAATTTTAAAATCCCAATATGGATTGTAAATTCTTCAAAGATTTAGGAGGTTGGAGCCGCGCACACTTTTCTAAAAAGTGAGCTGCCAGGCTTTTCCTTCACTTGAAAGCTCATATCCCAAGAATAGGACATTGAGGTGGGCTATCTTTGATTTTTTAAAGTTGAATTTGTAGCCCTCAGAGGTGAACCGCAAAATTATGTTGCTCACCCTGGTCAAGTGATCCTTTAAATCATCACCCGTCAGATAAACATCATCTACATAGGACAATACCTCTTCATCCAAATTCTGAAGTAAGTCTGTTACCCTATCTGAGAACAACCCAGGGCAATTCTTATACCATTGGGGTAGTCGACAAAATTGACGCTGGGAACCGAGCGCTGAGAATGCGGTCAAATACCTGCTCTCAGGTGCTATATTTTGGCAGAAAAATCCATTTGAGATACATAGTGTTGTTTTGTATTTTTTCCGCACAATGTTATTCATTAATGTGGCACTGTGTGCATTCTGTACTGCAAATGTTTTAGTGCATGTGTTCAGATGTCTGTAGTCTAAAACTAGACGGTATGAATTATCGGGTTTCATTACAGGAAACAAAGGATTATTCATTGAAGATGTGCAAGTTTCTATTACACCCTAGTATTCAAATTGATCTAAGATCTCCCTGGCCTGTTTTTTCGCTTCTTGTTTTATTGGGTACTGTCTCTGTGGAGTTGGAGTAGTTTTTACTGGGATTACATGGTTAGGTGACTCAGCATCCCACCCAACATGGTTGCGATATAATGCTGGAGCAAGTGCTATCGCCCACTCCTGCGCGTCAGTATGTTTTAAGTATATAGGAACGAGGTCGGAAAAAGCCGGTAAAATTACAGTTTCTCCTTTTGGGCAATCCCTAACAATTTCAGGCAGACAATCTTTTTCAGCCAAAAGGATGTCATATCCATAAGTCAGGTTCTCCCAAAAGAGACCTTTAATTTTTCTGGGTTTGTCTCCCTCCATTTGGAGTGTTATTCCTTGTAACCTATGTGGGACACTTACCCTTGTATCAGGTGTCTCCACCGTGATATGTTCATTCAACTCCGCTGTCACCAGAAATTCCATCAGGTTCTGGCGAGCTATTGTTACTTCTGCCGTGCTGACTAGTATCGTCAGAGCCCATTCTCCATTCAGAAGTTGAGTCCTCAGATTTCTGGGCATGTCTAACCTTGAGACCAGCTACTTTCTTCTTTTTAAATTGAGGTTTTGATTTGGTTTCTCTTCTTTTTTGTAAGTGTAGTCTGAAGTGCGTTGTCTGTCTCTGGACTTTGTACGCTCTCCTTGTCTGTGTTCTGACTGTCCTTCCCTCTCGGAGTCTCTTGGTGAACCCTGAAAGGAACAAGAGGAACATGTATCAGTATCCTGATACCTGTTAGGTTTTTTAATGTTATCTCTAGTCCTAAGGTTTTATCTCCTTTCGGAGGGCTCCTGTTGTGACCTATTTTGCCTTTTCTTTTGTTTATGTTTTTTATTATTGTTATCCCATTTCTTCTTAGAAGAATCGGGAGCTTGCTTGGTGTTATCTTTTTCAGGACCACCCATGAGATGAGGTTTTGTTGCTCTAGCTCCCAAACTATCTCTACCTAATTCAGCATAGGTGTCTTCGATAATTTTAGGTAGTTCACATTCCTGTTGTAAAGGAGTGAAATCCCTCAGGCGTTGGCGTATTGTCACTGCTGCTGCCTCCCCTTTTATCTTTGCTAATATAATAGTTGTTACCTGGGCAAAATTTCCTAACAATTTCATCCCTAGGTTCAGAGCAGGTTCTGCTCCATACTCATTCTGTATTTGTCTTAATACATCTGGTATTACTGCTATTGAAGGGATAGCATGAGTCTTGGTATATATGGCAGGGAAGACTGTACACCAACAGGTACAATCCTCTATCGGTGGAGCTATCCCCATTGGCAAGCAGATTGTTAGCATTCTGTGTTTTTCTTGAGGGCTTGTGTGTAGAAACACTGCCTCTAGCTGTGTTATTTTCTGAGCTATCCAGAATGGCATTTGCTCACGGCTTGTGGGCATTTTACCCATAACTGCGCGTAGAGTTTGTGGAGTAATTTTAGTTGCAGATCCCTGAATTGGTCCTGCCTGTGTAGCCCTTGCTGGCTGAAGTGTGAGTGTTCTCATCACGAATTGTGTTAAGTTTCTGTAAAGTGTTATTATTTCTTTATGAAGTGGACGTAAGTCTGCTACTGGCTTTGTGTCAATGTCTGGATGTGGTGTGTAAGCCGCTAGGACTGGCAAGTTGCTCCGTCTCTTCCAGGCAGACCGAGTCTCACTTTGTTCTTTGTATGTGAGAGGGTGCCTTTAAACCAGTGTAGGTGCTCCTGGTAGGTGAGCAGGAATTCAATGTCCTCATACGGTCAGTATTCATCTGGTGTTTCATCTTCAGTGTAAGAATGAAATGTATTTGTGCGTGCATCTGCTAGTGGGAATTTAACCCATGAATAGAATAACTCTGTTCTGTATGACTCGCGTGCCTCAATCATGAAAGTTACTGTCCCACCCCTAGCTGTGACTCCATAGTCTGCTAGTTTTAAAGTAAAGGCAGTTCTGACATTTTCTGAAATGTTTATTTCACCTTCCTGTTCTTCCTCCTTTGCTGCAGTCGCATGTTGTGCTGGCGCAGTGGCGTCTTCGTCAGCCATTATTGAAAAAGGTTTACAAGGAAAAGTTTCAAGGAAACTGAGATAAAGTTTATGCACAACAGGGAACTGTTTGTCCTTCAAGCTTGATAAACCTACAGCCAATACATAGGATATGCCTACTCAGCTGTGGCGAATAGTTCCCTTCCCACTCCAGACGTCTCTGGGTAAGTGTGAGTAGGGGTCTCTGAGAATAGCACAACTGAACTACTCAGATTTGACCGTTAAATAAGTACCAAACCAACGTTGGTGGCAACATGTTGTGTAGTTCCTATAAATCTATATAGGACCTGCATGTTTAGACAACATACACTGCGGGATTGGTGTCAAGACTGATTCCAGACACTCCCACAGGGTATGTTAGCCTGTATACCAGCTAGCTCACAGTGCCACTATAAATCCCTCTTACCAAGGAGAGAATAGTTCTTGGCAACTATTGAACATGACAACTTTGTCCCATCAGGGATCGTGGAAACAGTACAGTACTTTTCGCTCAGTCACTCGTGCTCACTTCGTCTCAGAGAAATACACAAAATAAAAGGTGGGGATGTTTTCAATAAGCATTTATGAACCATCATCATTCTAATGTAAAATAGGTGTGCTGAAACATTCATAAGACAGAAACAGATATAAATGATTTTAAGCACCAATAGAGTAAAAGGATGGTAGTTCCCTACCGTTGTGCTAAAACAATGAATACAGGCAAGTATAAAAATACATGACAGTAATAATGCGTAGTCCTACGATGCGTCCCTAACTAGATGTACCTAAGTGTACCTAGCATGTATGTAGGTGTAGAGCCAAGAATACCCCTAGGATAAAGCCAACCCCATTACCTGGATTGAGAGACTGTGGGACCACGTCTTGGTCTCGCGAAGGACACCCCACGAGGGATGTCAGACCACTGCGTGCTGGAGTGTCTGTGTGCAGAAACCTCAGCGTCTCGCGTCAGTGTGTCAGTGTGTCAGTGTGTCAGCATGGAAGTCCTTTCCTTCTCTGCCTGTCGCAGCAGAGATATGGTGTTTATATACCCAAAGTGGTACCCTCAGAGGATATACCTTGCTGTGCCATGTTGGACTAGGATGACGGAAGGAATGACCCTTATACATAGTTATTATGCAGGAGATGGTAGTCCTGCTGAGATTCCAAGAATCCTCGTGCATAATGAATGAGGATAGTTTTCAGAGAAAACCCAACGCCATTTAGGCATTACCATAACTAGGTAAAATGTCAGTACTGTTGCGGGGACTCTGCTCATACACAGAACTATGCACAAGAAAACAGGACAGGACAATACCTATTGCATACAAGTCACACTTGCTACGAGCTCAATAATGAAGGAAAGGGTCTACCGCCTCACTTCCTAGAGAAATGTGCACGTTTGCAACCTCCTTCTTCTTTGAAAAAGTTACAATCCCTGCTGGGTTTTTTTAATTTCGGGAGGACTTACATTCCCGATTATGCCCAGCGTATCAAGCCGCTTTATGCGTTGATACAACCTAAGGTTTCTTCTGCCAGCTGGCTTCCGGAACATTCTTCCGTTCTGCAGTCTTTGCAGGCGGATCTGCTTGCGACTAACTTCTTAATGACTCGTGATAACACCACCAACCTGGTAATACGTATCGTTTCAGGGGCAGTGGGTTTCACGTACTTAACATTCAATGAAGGCGACACAATACCTATTGCATACAAGTCACACTTGTACACTGCGGCTGAAATGCGTTTTCCTCTGTTGAAAAAATCTTGACGGCAGTGCAGATGGCGATTCTAAAGGAACGCTCACTGGCGCAGGGCAAACGCATTCTTATGGTCACCCATGAATGATTATCTACGTCAAACATGGAGGCAGCCGCCACATTGTCCAGACCATCAAGGTCAGGAACAAACATGTGAAAGCCAAAGAGCAGATCCGCCTGCAAAGACTGCAGAACGGAAGAATGTTCCGGAAGCCAGCTGGCAGAAGAAACCTTAGGTTGTATCAACGCATAAAGCGGCTTGATACGCTGGGCATAATCGGGAATGTAAGTCCTCCCGAAATTAAAAAAACCCAGCAGGGATTGTAACTTTTTCAAAGAAGAAGGAGGTTGCAAACGTGCACATTTCTCTAGGAAGTGAGGCGGTAGACCCTTTCCTTCATTATTGAGCTCGTAGCCCAAAAAGAGCACTGCCAGATGGGCAATGTGTGACTTTGCAAAATTGAACTTATAACCGAAGTCGGCAAAAGATAATATTATGTGGTCGACTCGGTCAAGATGCGGGGCGAGGTCATCGTCAGTCAAATAGATGTCATCAACGTACGACAAGGCCTCAGGGTCAATGTCATGCAACAAAGACACTATGCGCGCCGCAAATGCCCCGGGGCTATTCTTATACCCCATAGACAAACGTGTACATTTTTTCTGATTTCCGACGGCACTGAATGCGGTCAGGTCACCACTCGCACGGTCGAGATTGTGACTGTAGAAACCATTGGAAATGTCAAGTGTCGTTTTGTATTTCTTACGAACAATAATATTCACCAGCGCTGAACTGTGTGTGTTTTGCACCGCAAAGGTGCGGCAATTGCTGTTCAAATTTCTATAATCCAATACAATCTGAAATGAACCATCAGATTTAGGGACTGTAAATAGAGGATTATTCATAGGTGATGTACATGACTCAATTACCCCCTGATACTCCAATTGTTTTAGAATGTCACAAACCGAAGCTTTTGCTTCACGTTTGATGGGATATTGAGGTTGTGGCTGTGGCATAGAGCGCAACGGTATTTCATGAGCTGGTGAATCAACGTCCCAACCCACCTGATTGCGATACACCGCTGGGGCTAAGGCCAAAGCCAACTCCTCCGCGTACGCCTGTGCGCGTTCCTCAGGGACACAACATGAAAAACTCAGAAGTATCACATCCTCCCCTCTAGACAAGGCTAACACAAAGGGTGGACGCCAATCTTTCTCCGCCAATAAAATGTCATATGTAGCGGTCAAATTCTCCCAGAAAACCACTTTTATGGGACGCAGTATATCACCTTCAATTTGGAAAAGGACTTCGTAGAGTCTATCCGGGGGGGCAACCTGGGTATCTGCAGTCTCAATAGTAACCAATCAATCAATCACAGAATTTGTAAAGCGCACTACTTACCCGCGAGGGTCTCAAGGCGCTAGGGAAAAAAACGGGGGGGGGTGCTGCTACTGGTCGAACAACCAGGTCTTGAGTAGCCTCCTGAAGGTCAGCAGGTCTTGGGTCTGTCGTAGGCTTAGTGGAAGGGTGTTCCAGGTCTTGGCGGCGAGGTGGGAGAAGGATCTGCCACCGGTGGTAGTTCTTCGAATGCGAGGGACGGTGGCGAGGGAGAGGTCGGCGGAGCGGAGTTGGCGGTTGGGGACGTAGAAGAGGAGTCGTCTGTTGAGGTAGGCTGGGCCAGTCTTGTGGAGTGCCTTGTGTGCGTGGATGAGGAGTTTGAAGGAGATTCTCCTGTCGACGGGGAGCCAGTGCAGGTTCCTCAGGTGGGGGGTGATGTGGCTGTGGCGTGGTACATCGAGGATCAGGCGTGCAACAAATGTGTCAGTTGCTGTCACATCCAGACGGGGACGCAGAGCCTCCCTGACTATGGTAACTTCCGCCGCGCTGTCGAGCAGAGTCACTGCCCATGTCCAATCCAGGAGTCGCGTCCTCACCGTCTGTGCCATATCTCGCCGTTAAAGCAGCAACCTTTTTCTTTTGAAAAGGAGGTCGGATACGAGCGAAATCACCCTGCTTGTCCTTGACATCAAACTGACGAGGCTGTTCACGAAGTTGTGACGCAGGTTGACTTCTACCCCGATCCTGGCGATCACCTCCACCGGCTTGTGAGCCTGATGTTTCCTGTAAAGAACGAGGAGAACGCTGGTCAGGAACCTGAAATCTATCAGGTGACTTAATGTTAGCGCGATCGCGCAAGTCATAAGTACGTTCAGAAGCATCAGGCGTCGGAGAACTGTCACGCGAACAGGGCCGGACTGGCCATAGCGGGCACTGGGCATTTCCCCGGTGGTCCGCTAGGGTGGGGGCCGGTTTTGGGCCCCTGGGGCCGTTTTTGTTACCGGGGGCCGGCAATATCGTCCCCCTGTAACAAAATCGGCCAAAACCGGCCCTCGCAAACAGCTCGGCTGTATCCCCCCTACTCCCAGGGGGGGGCGACCAAGCAGTTTGCCAGGGCCGGTTTCGGTTCCCAGTGCGGCCCTGCACGCGAACCCTGCTTCTGCTGTTGAGAACCCTGTTTCTTATTTCTCAGCCAATTCTTTTTAGGAAAGAAAGGGCGCCCATCCTTATCAGGTTGGGCCTGTGGTTGTTTTTGAGACTGCGTTTGCGTGTGAATGACAGGCTTATTTCCCAGACTATTGCGGTCTATGGTTTTATAAGCCTTCGCATTAATCTTTGGTAATTCTCGTGGTTTGTCAGCTTCCGCGACCGCTTCTAAGCGGTTTGCTACTTGAAAGCTAACGGCATTGCCCTTGACATTCGCAAGGATCATATCAGCAACCACGTCGAACACCCCCACCAGTCTCATCCCCAGCTCAACAGCCGCTTCTGCTCCGTGTTCATCTTGAACCCGTTTAATCACAGAGGGGAGTACGGTCATGGAGGAGGTGCCGAAACACATAGAATATACCGCTGCAAACAGCCTGCCCCAGGTGTTACAATCAGCCAATTCGGGAATTAAGTCTGTGGGCAAACTAATAGTCAAGATCCTGTGTTTCTCCACAGGACTTGTATTAGGAAAGACAGCTTCGATCTGTCCAAATTTCTCAGCAAGCCAATAAGGAAATTCATCCTTATTCTGTGGGCGCTTGCCCATGACAGAATTAACTATAACGGGACTGATGGCGACGCCACCAGGACCCCGAGGTTGTACAGCAGCGCCAGGTGGTCCCACCTGGACGGTGTGGGTTTATGTTTATGTTTATATGTTTATATAGCGCTCGATTGCCGTGGCGTCTTGGCGCTAGAGTGTATGGACAGGATCAGTGTACTGTGTTAACCGAGGACTTAGGCGGAAGTAAACAACCATGTTTTTAATCCTTTCCTAAAAGCTGCAGGTTGGGTTGAAGTTTCATGGCCGTAGGCATTTTATTCCATAGCTTTGCAGCACACTGTGATATCGCCCTGCCACCCCATCTTGCCCGTCTTGTCTTAGTGGTCCTTATAAGACCTAGACTGGCAGATCTAAGAGCGTGTGGGGGGATGTAGGGTGGAAACAGTCTTTTAATGTCCTCGGCACCGCCACCGTATAGTGCCTTATGCACAAGGCACAAAGACTTAAATTCCACCCGCTGCTGAACAGGAAGCCAATGTAGTGATTTGATTCCTGCTGCAGTTGACTGTCCTCTGGGAATACCCAGAAGTAGTCTTGCTGCAGCATTCTGTAGGGATTGTAATTTTCTCATCTGGGACTTGTCAATGCCCAAGAATAGGGCATTGCAATAGTCCAACTTAGACAAGAAAAGTGCTACCATCACCGTCTTTTGCAGCTCTTGTGAAATGAATGGAAAGATTTTCCTCAAAGTTTTTAATAGAAAAAACAGGAGGAAGTGAGGCTATTTACCTGGGCAGAGAAATTAAATTGATCATCAAAGAAGACCCCAAGGTTCTTGACCTTGGGGACAGGGCATGGGCATTCACCAGCCTCGGTTGGCCACCAGGACTTGTTCCATAAGAGGGGGCCCGGACCAAACTCCATCACCTCCGTCTTGTCGGTGTTAATTTTCTGGAAGCTATGGTTCATCCAGGTCATGATTTCGGTGAGACAAACATGAAACCTGGTAGCTGTATTCTCAGGCTGATTAGTAATAGAGATGATAAGTTGAGAATCATCAGTATAAGAGACCAGGGCAAAACCATGCCTCCTGATAAGTCTAGCCAACGGGGTGACATAGATGTTGAACATTGTCGGGGATAGGGCTGATCCCTGCGGGACACCGCATGGAAGTTGGAAACTATCCGATTGCAGTCCATCCCAAAACAGCCTCTGCTCCCTTGCCTCCAGGAAGGAGGATAAGAGGGCCAGGGCGGAAGCCTCCACCCCCACATCCCTCAGCCGCTGAACTAACACCGCATGATTCACGGTGTCAAAAGCGGCCGATAGATCCAGGAGCACGAGGACCGCCCTCCCCCCCCATCCACCAGCCTGCGGATCTCCTCAGTTGCAGTGATCAGGGCTGATTCAGTGGAATGGCATGACCGAAAGCCATGCTGTGTTGTATCCAATAGATTATTTGTATCTAAATAATCAGTCAGCGCTATGTTTAGTGATTTTTCCATAATTTTTGCCACTATTGGTAGACCAGCAATGGGACGATAATTTTTTAGTTCGGTTGGGTCCAGGTTTTTTTTTTTTTAAAAGAGGTCTAATAGATACTTTTTTCCAAGTTTCTGGATAGTAGCCTGATTCCAGAACTTGGTTAATAAGAGGTGTAAGATTATTACAAATTGTCTGGGCAGCCAAATGCATAATAGTAGGGGGACAAGGATCTGTAGGTGAGCCAGATTTTATTGAGAAAATAAGTTTTTGTACTTCATCATTTGAGACTGTCTGGAAACAGGATAGTCTACACTGGTTTGGACATATTGGTTGCTCTTTTTTATCCTGAGACCCCGAAGAGCTCAGGAGGCCATTATAAATTCCTTGCACCTTATCCTGGAAAAATAGGGCAAGTTTGTTACACATAGCTTGATCAGGTTTAAACGCATTTTCTTGTTGCGATTTAGCCAGCAGATTAACAGATTTAAAAGTTCCTTGGTAGAGTTTCCTGCCACCTTTATTTTCATTGTGAAAAAGACTTTTTGCGACATTAATTGCTTCCTTATATTTTTGGATAGCAAGGTTATACAATAATTTCATTTGATTACTATAATCTTGTCTCCAGAGGCGCTCAGCTCTTCTATAATTTACTTTTAGGCACTTAAGCTCTGGGGTGTACCAAGGTGACGATATCTTAGCTCTCTTTACCATCATCAATTTTTTAGGTGCAACACACTCAGCTGCTGCCAGTAGCCAGCCATTGAACTGCATGGCTGCTTCATTATTGTCCTTATCTAACGGGGCAGGGAAGTGATCAAGGGCCGCCTCTAGGTCGCTGCCTTTTACTTTATTCCAGCGCCTAATTTGTACTTTGGATGGCTTAGTCTGTGTATGATGGTATGGCTGAGTAACTTTAATGTTGAAGTGAACAGCCTTATGATCTGTCCACTGCAGGGCCACTATCTTAGTTAGATTAATATCAGGATTGTTAGTAAAAATGCCATCTAACGTGTGTCACGGGTCACTTACTGTATAACAGCTCTATATACGCGCACTAACGATGTATGTAAGACGCGTAGCTCTGCCAAAGTCGCAGTTGTAAAAGCACGTGGGTGTGGGGTAAACCCAGCCAAAACGGGCCATGTGGCCCCATCAATAGATAAAGGGCCTAAACAAACAGCCGTTAATGGGTGAGGAAGGGCGCCATTAAACCAAATACGGTGTTGCCAAGCTGTAAGCGGAATCTCAAGAGCTCTATAAGGTTGATATTGCTGAGGAACGGCAGTGGGAGTATATGTGTGAAACAGATCATCAGTCCCATCCACCGCCGGAAAGGTGACCCAAGAGTAAAAAACTTCAAATTGGTGAGCCGGATCGGCTTCTACCACGAGAATAAGCGCGGGCCCCAGCATCAGGGACCGCATAATGAGTCAAGTGCGCCCTCAGCGCGGCTCTGCTATGAGCCGGAATATCAACAGCCATTACAGATAAGACAGTAGAACAACTTAAAGTGCGGCAGCTTAAACTCGGGTTGAATGAAAAGAAAACCTTTTAAATACTTCAAGCTTGAATAAACCTATAAAATTGTCAATATAGGAGGTTACTCCGTCACAGCTGTCTCCGGAAACAGAAGTGAGGGTATTGTGGACCAGCACGAGCACTACTCAAACGTCTCGCAGATAAGAACCAGACCAAACGTTGGTGGCGCCATGTTGCGGGGATTCTGCTCATTCACAGAACTATGCACAAGAAAACAGGACCTCAGTAAATAGGGGTGTACCTCCTATCACCTTAGTACCCAAAATCCCAACCGACTAGCAATAGTGTCTCATTCGGTCTCTTACAAATATCAAGAAGATACGAATGTTTAGACAACCCAGAACACGAGCACTCCCGACCCACCTCAGAGTTGCGGGAACAAGACACTCTTTCGCTCTCACGTACTTGTCCACAATAAAAATAATCAGAGTCACTAAATAAGTTCAAAATGTTTATTTTGACTATAGTGATTCATAAAACAGTATGCGAACCACAACTAGCAGCAAAATGCATAAGGCAAGAACCATTAGCATTGACACAATACCATAGAATACAAAAGGAGTCGTCATTTTATAAAGACTGTGAAAAAGGCAAAATAACTGGGCCTAATCACCCTCCCCTTGGCAGTAAGAAGTAATTTTATATAACAGAAGATCTCTATGCATTATTAGCAAACCCCTACCTGAAAGCCCAAATGCAAAGGTTTACATCATAGGAACAGTAGAGCTCAGCTCCATGGAACGGCTTTCTTCGAGAGTGTTTCAAAAACATGCAACAACGCTATATTAAAGCTCGAGTCTTCCATACTGCAGCTGTTGGTAACATGTTTTGTCTAGGTAATAGGGACTGACCAGAACAGAATAACAAGAGACATTGTTGAACGACCTTGCACATTATGTTCAGACAGAATTGAAGGGAAGGCTGAGAACGTGAAAAACAATCTGATATCATGTACAGGGCAGAGGCAAAGTGTCGCAAAAACAAACTCTTAGCAGAGGCGTGCGCAAAAGCAGCAGCATAGGGCAAGCAAAGCTCATGCTAACTTAGCAATGTCGACAATGTATCTAAGGGCCACATAACCCCATATAACAGTACCAAGAACTGTTTTGTAGTGTAATGGCAGGGGAAATATAGGTGAAAGGTATGGTTGCTACCTGAGCCTATATCGGGCACCTGTATGAAACATAACAGCAGAAGATGAGGATGCTGTATCTGCCGCAGCATACAATTGGCCAACACATGAGGCATCACTGCAGCGCGGAGGATCTGCTGGTTTTGCAACACAGCAGCAACGTCGCGGTGGTAGGCAGCCATGGGAGCCATGTGGGAGTCCTGTTTCCGCTCCATAGTCTCCAAGATTTTTCAGATTGCCTGCAGCTCTTTGACCACCTCGCTGGTGCCACTTGGCAGGGCAGTTGTTGGTGCCTCTGCCTCATAACACCAACGATGTCAGCCAGGGACCCCTGGAGGCCACGGAGTGGAGAGTAGGTGCCTCTGATGGCAACCGAGGTGTCCCTAATAGGACAGAGGCACCCAAGGACCACCTCTACTGTGGCTGCCAGGGTATCCAACCCTGCTCGCACCTCATCTGCTATCTCCCACTGGACTCCTACCGCAAGCCGTTGGTAGGTGACCTGTGGATCCTCAGAGTCCAGGGGTGTGGCTGTGGTGGTAGGTGGTGCCTGTTGGATATTTGGTGGGGCATGTGGAGATGCCACGACACTGCTGACCCTCCCCGGGTCCGGAGATTGTGTTCCTATGGAGTCCAGGAGCTCTTGGAGGGTGTCGTGGTCGATAGTTGGAAGGTTTTCTTCATCATCGGTGCTGTGAGGGACAGTGTGCTGACCAGGAGGTAAGGTTTCATCCTCTAAAATGGAAAGAGCAAATACTATTGTTGCTGTCTGTTACATGTTGACATGTTGTTAAGCATTTGAAAATCAAAGTGCATGACACTTTAATTCTCCTGCATTACGTGGTACACCTGTTACACAAAACTGTGTATGGCAGTTTACACTGTCCACAAATGTTACATGTCAGGAGTTCAGGATTTTGACATTAGCCCTGTGTGCCAACACTAAGGGGCATATTTACAAGCCCCTGTCGCCACAGGAACGTCACTTTTCTGAGGTTCCTGTAGGGATGGGAGCTTTGCCTTATTTTCAATGCGGCGTTATGCCACTTAATGTGGCTTAACGCCGTCTTGTAAATAAGGCCTCCTTTCACGCTCCACTTAGCATGAAAGTGGTGGACATTGGGTGTTGCGGTGGACTTTCCGCTACAACACCCATTGATTTTGCCAATGCCCCCTATTTACAAGGGTGGCGTAAATAGGAGTCAGGGAAATCCTGGTCTTAACATGGCAAAACAAGGAGAGCTGCTTTAATTATCATAGTTTTTGCTGTTTCTATGTGTGTTCACTTGAAATTGTTAGTACACATGAAGAGCTTAGTTATAAGGCCCTTGCACCACCGGTATGCCACTTTCAATAAGGGAAGAAGTGACATACCGGCAGGGCAAAGGGATTGTGAATAAGCCCCAGAGTACCTATGTGGCTACTGTTTGACCTGCACACAGTGTGGGACAGCGCTGAGGCATAGGTGCCTGTACTGTACAACATGACATATTTATCCCCTTGTTGTTACTTACCCTGTTGTTGATGTAGTTGGTCATAGTCAGCACTGTCCAGTCCCTCTACTCCAACCACAGACTCCTCACAGATAACTGAGGACACCTGTTCCTCCAAGGCATCGAGCTCCTCCTGGGCACTGGACTCCCACCCCCGGTCTGCAGTGCTGCCTGTTGATTGCTGGCCAGTTTCTGCTTAGCCTTGTGCATGGCATCATGCCAGCGCTTTTTGCAGTCTGTCACTGTCCTCTTGACTTCTGTGACAGAATTCACATTGTTGACTATGGACTGCCGTATAGCATTTTTGGTCCTCAATGACACCTTGGAGCTGACGAAGAACTGGTGTTGATGCTCCATCACCTCCGCAATAAGGATCTCATTCTCCTCCTGACTGAATCTGCAATTCCTCTTCCTCATTCCCATGGACTGTGAGTGGTCATCCTGGCTGTTGGGGGGGGTTGTTTTCCTGTGCTGAACTTGGTCCTGGCTGCTCCCGTCTGCATTCAGGTTTTTTTTTGGCAGCGTATTTGTAAGCTTTTTAGCTGTTAAATGCTGAAAAGTGACTCTGGGCTGACTAGCCTGAACTTTCTTGCCGCTAATTGGCCAGCCATCACTTTTAGCGTTAACGTCATTTTTCCTGGCCGCTAGCTGATGCTAACGCCATGTAGTGACGTATTGTAAATATTTCCCAAACATGGCGTTAGGATTTGGCGCTCGGCAGTGGTGAAATAATTGTCGCTAAGCAGCGTAAAAACTGCTTAGCGACAATCCTTGTAAATAGTCCCCCGAGTCTTAATATCAGCGGCCTCATGCCCCAGCAAAGCGGGGCACATTGATGTAATTACTTAGCGCATCAGGCATAAAGATATACCTCTGACAGGAAACCCACTTACCAAGGACTGACACAGAATGCGTGCCAAGTGGTTCCCCAAGCAGTATTTTTCCTCAGATCCTAAAAAGAAGGCAGGAGTGCGATCCTCTTAGAACACACATTCAGGTGGATGGTGAAAACCATTGTCACAGATATCAATGGGAGGCCGCTAGCTTTCAACCTATCCTTGGGAGACCATGCATTTACAGTGGCCTCTGTTAATGCTTCTAACACTAATCAAGAACATTTCATGAGAATGGCGATAATACACATTTTGTAGTCAACTGATCAGGAGATTGTCATCAGAGGGGATGAGTAATGAATTGGACAGATTTACACAAAGAGAGAGACGTTGCGGAGTCTTGCCAGAGGGATGTGCCTGGCTCCAAGAGGTACAATTGTTTGACATGTGGCAACATTTACACCCCCATGAACGTGACTACACACACTACTCAGCAGCTCACAAAATGTATGCAAGACATTATCTGTTGCTAGGAACCTCTGTGGTACTAAACTTGCTTAATGAAGTTGAGATAGGAGCTTCGGCATTGTTTAATCATGCTCCGATTTGGACCACACTGCACACCCCACAGTAGCAAACACTTGCCGCCCATGAGAGACACTCTCCTTTATAGCGAGCAGAACAGAATTTCCATTGGAGAAGCTATTGGGAATCACTAATGGTCACTATAGGAGGAGCCCTTATTTCTTTAGCAGCGTTCAATAAGGACCCAACAGCCAAGCGCATGCAGTTGGATGACCCAGTTCGGAGGGGGAGCATAAAAATATGGGGCTTCCAAAATGTGGCGCACCTTGCAAGTGGCGTACTTGCAATTATAAATGTTAGGCACAAAAGCGGCTGAATACACACTCCTTAGATTAAAGCAGAAATACTAAAAAGAGGTTAATAATGCTGGTGGGATCCTTGCCTGTAAGGGGCGTGGCTTGGAGCGTCAAGATGGCAGTCGCACTCTAAGAGTGCTCCGGACCCCTCCGTCATCCGCTCCAGAATCTGCCACCACCGGCAACCATCCATTCTCCTAAATCATCGCCAGCACTCTACTACGACCCGGGCTGCCCACCAGTGGCGGGAAATACTGAAGAAACAGGTGCGGCGGCCGATTTCGCGCCCAGGTCTCCGGGTCGCGCCGAAGTGAAAATGGCAGCGCCCATTCTCCGCGCACCAAGGCCGTGACCTGTGCCTAGACGCCGGGGGACTGGTGACAGAAATATCCCTGCTGCGGGTTGGGCCCCCCCTGTACTGTGGCCTGCTGATGGGCGGGGGTGCCAAGTGACTCGCCGGACGTGGGCGAGGTGCTGTACCACGAGGCTGCGTGGCAATCCTGTTTCCCTCCAGCCCAGAGGGGGAGATCTGGCGTGCGGCCTGAGGTGAGGCCTTCCTCCCCCCGAACGGGCCTCCAGAGCTGGTGCACGAACTCAAGCCTGCAGTGACTGCACCTGGCTGGCAGGCAAGACGAAGGCTGGGGGATCGGCTGCTGTTTCAGGCAGCGGGGACCCATTGACTGGGTTCCCCCCCTTCTGGCGCTGAAATCCTGTGGGCGGGAGGCTGCCTCCGGGCTCCAGCCGATACCGCTACGGGCTTGGGTGAGGTGTTAGGACCTGTGGTCGCCCTCCGGCCCTGTGAGCGTGCGACATGTGGGCCCACCGGCACAAGAAGAGCACCCGCTGCCCAGACCTCCTGCGGCCTGGTGAGTGAAGGAGGCTGCGGCGCGTAAGGGAGAGGAGGCCTGCCCCTGATCAAATCCTCCCAACCTTGGTGCAGCTGCGGTCTTGGCCTCGCGGACCTGCACCTGATTGGGCCCGTAGCAGAGGGGGACTGATGTGGGGCGGATCGGCTGCCATAATCGGGCAGCGGAGGTCTCATGAGAGGGTCCCCCCCCTTCTTCCACATGCGGGACTCCTGGGGGTGCTCTGAGTCATTACTGCACCCCGCAGCTTGAAAGACACATGGTGAAGGCCTGATTAACCCGAGGTGCACCCTGCCCTGCGCTGCTGCGGCCCTGGGCCTGGGCCCATCGCTCGCTTGACGGGAGGCCCTCCCCCGCGCTGCTACTGAAGAGACACTGGCCCAGCGCGTGGCCGGGCCTTGGGCCTCAAACTCCATTGAGGGGTGAGCAACCAGCCAGACCTCTTGAGCAGCCTGGCACGGCAACACCTGGATGGTCAAGGGTGGAGGGGTCGACTGCGAGATCGCTCAGTGGTGGATTTCTGGGACCCCCCCTCCTGCCCTTTTGGACCCTGCGGTACTGGACTTGGCCCGCCCATCGGGCCGCGAAAGATACTTACCTCCCATCTGCCCCGACCCTGCCCCTGAACCCTTGGCAGAGCCCTGCATGCAGCAAGTGAGGTGTGCCCTGAGCCTTGGGCGAACTCCCGAGCAGCAGAACTGACCTCCCAGCATCCTGGTTGAGACATAGCTGTACTGCGGAAGTAGAACCTACCTGGCCGCAGTGAGACTTGCCTAGCTGCCGCTGTGATCCCGGTGGGGGAGCGACACTCAGACCCCCACGGGTGAAGGGACCGGATGCGAAGTCGCGCAGCGGCGGGCTCCTGGGACCCCCTCCCTGCCCGATTTGGCCCAGCAACTCTGTGTGCAAACCGATTCACTAGGAGGAAGCGAGCGCTCGCCTCCCATCTGACCACTACACGGATGCACCTGGATCAGTACCTAGGTGACTGACAGCCACCAGAACCACTTGCTAAGCGGGCGAGCACGGAACAATTGCTTACCCTGACCCCACCCCTGATCACACAGCGCATTCTGACATGCAACAACACAAAGCGGCGCCCAGTCCTTGGGCGAAACTGACCATCTATTGGAATTGACCGGCTCTCACCCCGACCGAAACATAGCTGTGTAGTGGAAGAGTACCCCTCTACTCACAGGGAACTTACCTGATTACCGTCGCGATCCCAATCGGGATGCACGCAGTGACCCCTTCACCCTGAGAGGTCACACATGATCCACGAGGGCACACACGCCACCTGTGCGAACCAGCCAATACCCTCCCGCTGAGACCATCTAACGACTAGCAAAACTACTGCCTTCTGCCGAGCCTCCCCGGACCTCCCGGCCATGGGGAAAGACCGGGGTTCGAAACCACCTGCGACACAGACTAAAATGGACCAATACATGGTTAATGGAAATGGGACCCAGTCCGAGGCTGCAGAAGGGCACACTCCGACGAGTGGAGTCCTGCAAGCCATCTCCGCCTCACAGACCTCGGTCAAAAATAAGATTGGAGAGGTTCGAGTCGACATGGCCCTGCTCAGGCAGGACCTCTGTAATGCAACAGCCAGGATCACCGAAACTGAATCTCGCATCTCCTCTGTCGAAGATGATGTTACAAGTCTGAAGGAACCGATGACCCGCCTGCAAACTCAAGTGAAAGAACTTCACAGAAGGGCAGAAGATGCCAAAAACAGATCCAGATGCAACAATATGCGTCTGGTGGGATTCCCGGAGGGCGTAGAACACGGACCGATGGAATCATTCATCGAAAATTGGATTAAATCACGGATGCCCAAAGACATGCTCTCTACTTGGTTTGCGGTGGAACGAGCACACTGCTCCCTGGCTCCGAAACCTCCCCCAGGTGCCCCACACCGACCCATTATAGCAAGGATCCTCAACTTTAGAGACAGAGATCTGATCCTGCAACAAGCCTGTGTCCGGAAAACCGTAACTTGCCAAAATCACACCATCATGATATTTCCGGATTGCACCAGGGAAGTTCAAACACAGAGACGTTCCTACACAGACGTTAAACAAAAACTCTGCATCCTCAACCTACAGTACAGGCTACTCTTTCCAGCAAGATTGCGCGTGGTCTTTCAGGACAAAACACATTTCTTTGATAGTCCGGAAGCTGCCTAGACCTGGCTGACAGAGGAACGTCCCCTTCGACTTAGGTCAACGACCTCGGCCCCTGGAACCCAATCCGCAGCTGCACACAACCCTGCTCCACGAAGAAGATGCACACAGTCCCGCAGGGGCCAGAGGGCGATCAGGGCGAGATCGGACTCACCAGTGACTGTATCCCCGAATTCCCAGCACCAAGCCCTATCACCAGGAATCCACCATCCATCAAGATCGTTCGACTACAGAGAGCACTTCATCCAAAATTATGGCCATGAATTCTACGGATTCGGATCTCTCCCACAGCCCGGCTATCCCCAGCTGAAGTTCCCACAGAGTGCCACGAACAGAACCCGTCACACTAGAACGCGCTCAGTTGAACAATGGCAAAACTCCAGACTAATCAGATACTTCTGCCAATGTACACTCTGATCCTACAACGAGAGGGGTCTACCAAGTTTCATTGACTCTAAATGTTATAGTTTAGTTCATCTCAACAGTTATAGGGCGACAGATGCTTCTGTTTTCGAAGTATAGGGCAGGGGGGAGGGTTGGGGCCGTTGTCCCATGTTACCAGTTGTTCAGCAACTCAAAGTTCACAGCATCTCAGCTCCACAATAGTACGACACAACATCATAAATGCACATTAACAGGCGAAACACATAGTTAACACATCTCAGCCTCCAAGACATCCATCACACAGCAGACCCCCGAGGCAGTACGGACTTCTCACACTGATTACGACACAATGAAAAGGGAATTCTCTCTGTATCATGTCGTGGAACGTTAGCGGCCTATTAGACAGGATCAAACGGACCCTGGTCCTGCGACATTCCCAAAGACATGCCCCAGATATTCTCATGCTCCAGGAAACCCACCTCATGGGCAATCTCTGTCCCTTCCTTGCAAGGTACGGGTTTGATAGATCTTGGCACTCAGGCTTCATATGGGGCTCACGTGGGGTTGCAATCCTACCTTTCGTACCTACTCAAATTACCAGAGACCCTAACAGCCGTTTTGTAGCCCTCTCCGGAGCTCTGGTCGAAGAAACCCTCAATGTCCTCTCCATCTACATTCCTGGCGCCACCTGCACACAGACCCTAGACCGCATAGGTGAAATACTCTCCTCCCTACCTCCCAGAACAACGGTTTTGGGGGGGGACTACAACGCTGTCATGCAACCCAGGCTCGACACCACAGGGACCCCCTCTACCTCATGCACCTCTCACACCAAACAGTTAGCGGCCTGGACTGAAACCATGGGTATTTGTGACGTATGGTGATCCTGGAATCCGCGGGAAACCCAAAACACCCATACCTCAGCAGGACACCACAGCCACTCTTGCATCGACATGATGTTTATGCCGGCCCCGGAGTGTCGTAAAGTCAAAGAAATACATATCCTCCCTCTGGGCAATTCAGACCACTCACCACTACTCTTGACCCTAGGTGACCCCCCCCACTGTTCTCCGTCCAATGTGGAGGATGAATGCCTGGTTTCTCCAAGACCGGAAATATAAAGAAACAATTAAAGACGAAGTCAAATAATCCTTCCTCACGAACCAAGACTCCGTCTCATCCCCGGGCACTCTGTGGGAGGCGGGTAAAGCCATGATCCGTGGACTCCCCAAGAGCCACCTCAAAGCCCAACGAACAGCTCAAGACAGTCGACTCGCACTCCTCGAATCCCAAGCGACCAGCTTGAGAGAGACACATCTGGAATACCAGATGAAACCCAGTTGCGCCAACTGGCATTAGTTCGGGATGAAATGAGACAAATTTCTCTAGACTCTGCAAAACTCCTCTTGAGGTCCTCTATTGCACGAGTATATGGTTGGGGCGACAAAAACGGGAAAATATTACACAGACTAAAATCCTACCCCTTAACAAACCGGATAATTCCGGAGATCCATGACCCAGAAAGAAACACTCATTGCTCCCCCAAAGCGATGCCCAAACTGTTGCAGACTATTACTCAGGCCTATACTCTGCCCGGAAGCCAGAGCTCTCACTGACAGAGCTGATCACTCTAGAGGTCCTTCACCTCCCCAAGCTCAATACAGTTGAGTCAGATGGAATGGAAAGTCCAATCACATGCGAAGAAATACAAGGTGCCCTTTCACTGGTCGCGGCCGATAAAACCCCCGGCCCGGACGGTTACCCACTAGAATATTACTCCGCTTACCGCGACATACTTATTCCTCACCTTGCGGCCCTTTACAAGGAGGCCATAAAAGAAGGCTCTTTCCCTCCAGAGACTGACACAGCCACAATAGCTATTATTTCCAAAACGCAACCGCCTTCACCAGCATGTACTGACTACCGCCCTATTTCCCTGATCAATACTGAAGTCAAAATCCATGCCACAGTTCTAGCTCAGCGCCTTAGGCTGCACCTCAACAAGTTGGTCCACCCTGACCAGTGCGGCTTCATGCCGGCACGGAGTACCAGACATTGCCTGAGGAGTCTACATCTGGCCTTGGCCAACCGACAGTCGCTGACCCCCTACTTGGCGCTCCTCATAGTCGACTTCGAGAAAGCATTTGACTCGGTCAACTGGGGCTATTTGGAGGACGTCCTAGTGGTTATGGGCATGGGCCCTAAATTCAGCTGTATGGTTCACATCCTATATTCCAAACCAACTGCACGGGTGCTTGTCAATGGAGCGCTCTCGAACATTTTTGTAATCAGAAGAGGGACGAGACAGGGCTGCCCCCTCTCGCCCCTCCTCTTCGCTTTGGCAATGGAGCCCCTGGCCAATCTCATCCGCTCGGATAACCAGGTTCAGGGCTGGAATTGGGTAGGATCACATGAAGACAAAATTGCTTTATATGCAGATGATGTCCTGCTCTTTCTCGCAGGCCCGGCCCAATCCGGTCCTAGATGCCTGCATATACTGCAGTCCTTTGAACGGGTCTCTGGGTTGCGCCTGAACTCGGCCAAGTGTACGTTGGTTCCCCTGCATCTCTCAAGGGAATGTTTTGATTGGCAATTCACTATCCCTATCAGATGGCAATCCTTCAAATATTTAGGTATATGGGTCGCCCTACTTCCTGACCTAGCCTGGGCACTTAACATGACTCCTCTGGTCGCTAAAACCAAGCTGGACCTGCAGCAGTGGCAAAAACTACCACTTAACCCGCTAGGGAGGATAGCACTATTTAAAATGATGATCCTTCCCCGGTTCCGCTATGCCATTCAGAATACTCCATTCCATGTCCCCCAAGCCTGGTTCAAGGGAATAGACAGTCTAATTAAAAGATTTCTCTGGAGTGGCCTACGGCCGCGTATGGCGCTCTCATGCTGACAGATCCCACCCTTTGACGGAGGCATGGGTCTAACAAACTTGTACTTATATTATCTTGCAACCCGCCTCCTGGTAATACACGACTGGTTCAACGGGGGTGATCGGACCCTGCTTACAGGACCGAGCTCTAAAAGACATAGGCCTCTCTCAAGTTCAGGCTATGATGTAAGGATCTCTCATTCCCGGGGACCTCCCCACGGTGACCCAAACAGTCCTTCTAGCCAGGCGCGCCTCCCTACGACACACCCAATGGAGGGACAAACTGACTCAGCAAACACCCCTTTGGCAGGGCACATGGTTGCGAGAGGTGGGGGGCTTAGAAGGTTTTAAAAGCTGGGACCTCATTGGCATTTCGCAGCTTGGAGACGTGTGGGTCAGTGACCATATTCGCTCCTTTGCTGACTTACAAACCAGACATTTGCTTCACCCGTCCCAGTTTTACAGATACTTACAACTCCGCCATGCCCTAGACAGGCATATAAAGTCCGGCACATCACTGCCAGAACACAGCCCCCTTGAAGCTCAGATCACGATGGGTAGCCTCGGGAGGGGAGGAGTTTTGCGTATATACCATTCCCTAACTAATAATGGTCCTACTTCCCTTGACCCGTTGAGAGCTAAGTGGGAGACATGGTTGGGCCCCCTGGAAGAAGAGGATTGGAGGGACGCTCTGATGGCCACCAAAACTATCACTGTGTCAGCTAGATTTCGCCTGGTCCAGCTTTACTACCTACACGCCTCCTATCTTACTCCTGCCCGCCTACATAGAACAGGCCTAATCTCACACCCAGCATGCGCAAGATGTGATACTGAACCCGCGGATTTCTTCCACATGGTATGGTCCTGCCCACATATAACTTCTTACTGGACTGTACATGAGGCAGAATTCTTCAGAGGTACTGGGATGGGAGGTCCCGCACAACCCTGTGAATATATTACTAGGTGTCACTGATGGGCTAGATGGATCAAGAGCAGATAAAATGTTTCTAGGGACCGTCCTTGTAGTGGCCAAACACAACATCGCAATGGCATGGAAGAATCCCACCTCGCCCACTATAACTAAAAGGCGTAGAGGAGTGGACTGGTGCGCTGCACAAGAGCTACCACTATATGAGGCCAGGGGTTGTCCGGCCAAACACCGGAAGGTCTGGGGTAAATGGTTGGGAATGCTAGATTGATTAACTTCCTTGTCTTCCCAGGTCTAATTCTATATGCCTCTCTGAAGATGGAGAAACAACACTGAATATTGTCGCAAGACTGTTTTACTCGCCGAATGTCGCATGTTGTGGTGCTGCTGATCATGCTGTACTGTTTGTACCTATGTTTTTATCTTTATCTCTTTGTAAAATCAATCAAATTGATTATCAAAAAGGATCCTTGCCTGTAAATTACAGGCACAGTTAACAACAACTCACATACCCTCCATCCGATTTACACTGCGGCCAATGAGATTGAATGAGCATTTACTGACTCCTACACCTCCCACTATGCGGAAACCGAGCCTTGAGAATTGGATATAGCAGCATTGCTGGACAGTATCCCCCTGTGGAAACATCCGGACTCCCAGATGCATGTCTTGGGGAAGCCCACTGAGTTGGAGAAAGTTATTTCTGGTATCTCTAGACTCAAACTCCAAAAATCCCCGGGACCTGATGACTTTTCAGTCTAGTTTTACAAAACTTTTTGCAGAGAAATAGCGCTGGTCCGTGCAAAATTGTTTAATGAAGTAAGTAACACCAGGATTTCACCACTACAATGCAGGAGGTGGTCATTACAATCCTACCTAAACCAGGGAAGGACTTGCAACTTTGCTCTTCTTATTGCCCGATATCATTGCTCAATATTGATGCTAAACTGCCAATAGGTGTCCTTGCTCATCGCTTGGGGGGCCATATGTGATTCTTTGTAGAGCCAGATGAGTCTGGCTTTTTCCTGGGCCGCATCCGAGCAGACAATCAATAATTGTTTATTAAGCATGACTAGTCACCTGTGAGTCTCAAAACGCTGGGGGGGGGGGCGCTGCAGGTCCTGATGGATATTGAAGATCAGTCGAGGAGCCAGGTCTTGAGATCCTTCCTGAATTGGGTCAGTGTCGGGGATAGCCTGAGGTGCAGAGGCAAGGTGTTCCCGGCTTTGCCGCGAGGTAGGAGAAGGATCTTCTGCCAGTGCTGGTCTTGCTAAATACCAAATGGACCCTCCATCTTATTGATAAAGTTGGATGAGCAGGATAAGGCTTGGTCATACAGTTAATGCAGAGGATGCCTTTCACCGGGTTCACTGGCTAGTCCTCGGAGCACCATTGACTAAGATGGGGTTGGACCATAGATTCATCTCTTGGGCCGTCAGTGGCTATAAAAATCACTGTGCCAGAGTTGGGGTGGACAGCTCGCTGACCTCCCCAATACCGATAAGGAGAGGTACAAGGCAGGGATGTCCTCTGCCCCCCTCTTTTATTTGCATTATAAATGGAAACCCTCGCTATAGCAATCAGGAAAATTAAGAAAAACACAGGAGTGACACTGGGTCAAAAAGAGCACAAACTGAGCCTTTTTTACGGATAATGTTTTACTGACCCTTGCTGATCCTAAGGTTTCCCTCCCAGCGGTTCTCTCCAACCTCTACCACTTCAGAGAGGTCTCAGGCTTTAAAGGAAATACCCATGAACCCTAGCTGTTGGGACTATTTACAATCGCACCTCCTGCTCCCATAGGCAAAAGACAGCATACGCTATCTGGGGCTCCACATTACCCCCATCGCTCATAGCACAGCCAAGGAAAATTCTGACAGATTGGTCCATCAGCTCAAATCGGATTTCCAGGATTGGCAGGACACTGGCTGGGTCACGCTGCTGCGGGATAGATGACAGCTCTGCCGAGAATTCTATTCCTGGCCCAGTCGATGTCTCTACTCCTCCTAAAGGGTTGCTGA
>CAWUFW010024862.1:0-53696 GCA_963921515.1 Calotriton arnoldi | reverse complement strand
GCGCATAAATTACGATGCCGCAAACAAACGGCTCCCACGGCAAAGAGACACCGCACGTGAAAGAGAGGCGGAAACACGGACGCAGAGCACGGACAACGAAGAAGCGGCACCCCGGGCATGAATCCAGCACTGCAGGCCCTTCCCATGCTTCTGCTGATGCACCACCAAGGACGCAACGTACCGCGGAGACGCAGGTAGGCACACACACAACAAGTGCACGCAAACAGCGCACACAGTGCAAGGGCGGAAAAAGCGGACAACCCCCCACCAGCGCGTGCACACTACACATCCACCATTGCATCCACATATGACACACAGGCCAAATCCAAACATCGCGGAACACATGTGTACACACCACCTGGGACTAGGAACCAACCACCCCGTCACGGCCCCAAAGCGCCGATGACGCCGCCACACATGCGCACAACGCAGAGGCCAACCGCAGCGCCATGCATGCGTCGCACACAGACACAGGGACACAACCAAGCAGCACACACACCAGCCCCACCCCGAACGCACATGACACGTGACAGGCCGGCCACAGACATGTCCCCAACGCCCAATTCACGGACAACACCCAACGCCACACAACCGACGCACACATGTCAGTGAAGTCACGCAACAGCAGGACACACCCCAGTGTAACAAACATGGCGAAGCACACAGCGGCGGCAACACCAACTAGGAGAAGCAGGGCCCCTTCGGGAAGAGGAACGCCAGTACCACACTGAAAAACCCATACCACCCTGCACATATGAACAAGACACATGAAACGGAACACCAAAGAGCCCGGTGACCGACAACAGGTGGCCCAAGAATTACATCCACACACAAGGCCCAACGCAGAGCGGAAAGGCAGCCTGCCGCCCACACAAGGGAGAGCAGACAGCACTGAATGACCTTCCATTCCAACTCCGAAACCACAGCCCTACGACAGAAGCCGGTGAATACAGCCATTGTCCAAGAATAGACCAACACAGGCATGCCGAGGAGACCGACCACACGGCAGATAGCGCATATCACAGAAGCACACAACGGACGGGGAAGAAAGAAGAAAACACTCCCCCATGTCGGCCACATGCAAGTTAATTGGAAGGAGTCACACAGCACTGACCTTGAACTGTCTGAGAAGCATGTGGGAAGAGGGCCCGTGTCCTCCAAACAAGCCAACAGAACACAAGTCCTGTCTCCCTACGACTACACAGAGCTCACAGCAACCCCGGAGCGTGCACATTGCAGACTGCACACACAGCCGGAGCACGCCACCACAACGCACCGCTGCGAAATGGCAACCGCAACACACCTACCCAACTACGCCGAAGAGCTCAAGCTGTACCAAACCAGCACGATACATACATTGGGATGCGATCTCCTGTCCCTGCTGAACGTAAGTTACCGACTGACTTACCGCATCACATTGTTCAGCTGCGTCATGCCCGTCTTCTACTGTCGGAGGTGTCCCTACCAGCATCCCGTCCGAGATATGCCTCTCCAACCCGGCATGTCTGAAGGCGGACCTGCTACCACTACTCCTCCCTCTGGACGCACACGACAGGGCCTGCTCTGCCTATGGGGGCATGGCGTATGTGGCCAACATCGCACGCGCACTGAAATGGAACCACTGTGCCTCCACACGACGGATCATCGAGAACAGCTACATCGAATGTCACCCAGCATGCCCCATCATGGTCCTCCAAGGGACAACCTACGAACAACACCTTGACAGCCACCATCCGCTTCATTGGCTGGCAAACATGTACCACCACCAATGACATGGAAGCCCTGCTGGACGGCATCGCATACCTGACAACCTGTAAATACGTCGGACCACAACGCAGGTTCCCCGAGTGACCTATGAAGTCCAACCCCGCACCCATGCTCAGCTTCCGCACGGACTGGCCAGTCACCACCACAACAGCCATACCAAACGACCGGCAACTGTAACCACACCATCAACGACATCGCCATGACATCGGATCTGACCGGGACATGCACACTGTTCCCCATCACATCCAGGAACACCGCATGCATCGTGGGAGGCAGTGGCATGGGCTCTGTGCATCGCACCCACATGGACGGAACTGCACGAACAACCAGGACACGACATGGATCCAGCGCACATGGACACACACACCGCTCAGTGGACATGAATAGGTCGCCTGGAGTCTGTGGGTGCTGCACCCTCCCACCCCCGCCCCGGGAATCCCATACCAGGACCTTTGCATGGACGACAAGTGCATACAACAACAACACGACCCCAGTGACTGTGACATGTCCAGTAACCACCACAGTGCAACAACAAGTGGCACGCCGCTGCATGCACGCAAGCACATGCCCTGATGTCATCTCACATGCACGCGTGCATGAGGAACAACCGCAGCAAACCTGTCACATGGAACTGAGATGGACTGTGCCCATGATGCCGAGCGGTCTGGTAGGCTACAT
Source organism: Calotriton arnoldi (assembly GCA_963921515.1). Taxonomy (NCBI): domain Eukaryota; kingdom Metazoa; phylum Chordata; class Amphibia; order Caudata; family Salamandridae; genus Calotriton; species Calotriton arnoldi. The sequence goes on along the minus strand of CAWUFW010024862.1, from coordinate 51,251 downwards.
GTATACCGTCTGTGTCAAAGTCCGCAGCTCCGCAGCTATACGTAAATGTACATTAGCACAGCCTTGGCCAAGCAGATGTAACCCCACACCCTATCCCATTTGTAATCATGCTCAGTATATCCTCAATATGTATTCCGCTGCCAGTAGTGTCCACTATACTGCATCACAGAGGACAGAAGACTCAATATAATGTTTGAAACCAGAACTGTCTCCGCTGACTCATTTCACAAGTACGAATGAGAGAGGATGAGAGTATGTGAAGTACACGGCAGTCGTGACATGACCATGTAGTCCACTGGTATTGGATGTCAACGCAAATGAGTAGCACTACTGTGGAAGACACACATGTGTCGTGTGAAGTCGTATGGACGCAGTGCTCAGGTGGGTGGGTGCGACGGGTAGATGCGCACATGCCAAGTTGGAGCACGCCGTGTTGGGAGGGCTCATGAACAGTACACCACCGCTTCCCTGGGCATTGTGAGAGGACACCTGTCGGGGGGAGTGAACACGTGTGTGCACAGCAGCCGGGCACACGTACAAAGCGGTACCAGGCGCACCTCAGCCCACCCTCTGTGGACGAGCTGGATCCTGTTGTGCGCCCGCCATGCCCCTGACAAGGCACACACAGCCCCAGTCGACCAGGTGTAACCCCAACATAGTCAATCCGCACAGGCGATACAGGGCACGGGATGGCAGTGGAGCATGGTGTGTGAGAGGTCTCCTCACGCTCCTCCTGGTCATATCACGCAGGCAATAGAACCTCAACGTCCAGCATGGCAAAAAGTCAAATGGAAGTGTAGGGGGACGCACCACAGCACGAGCAGCACTGACGTCACGGGAGGTGGCTCGCACCATCCCATCCATTGCCCATCATACCAACCACGCCACATGCCATTGCGACTAAGTGCAAGCGCGTGCGCCACCACCCCTGAGCCCTCCCCAGAGAGGCCAAAGAGTGAATGTGTGGGCCATCAGCCACAGACGGACGCGGCATGGCCGCAAAGGCAGCCACAGCCACTGGGTGTCGCAGGTGGCGGATCCGGAAGGCGAAGACTGTGATGCATAGTCCATGCAGGCCGGGTCTCCATTTGGGGCACCACGCAGGTGGACGGTGTCCCGCCACACATCATACCCTGAGACAGCCCACTCGTGCAACTGGACCCACACATACACTCCTTGCCCTCTCTGGTGCGAGCTTGGGGCTGCCTGTGCAAGCGCTAGCCTCGCAGGTGAGCATGCATATTGGGGGGCGAGGGGAGGACATGAGGGCTGGGGCGAAGATGACTGTATCACTGTCAGTTAGTACAAGGGATGACCCAGATGTGGAAAGGAAGAGACGTGTCCCGTGTGGTACTGCAACTAGTCGCCAATCCAACTACTCCCCCATGTCCGGAATGTAAGCCCGCACCTAGGCCCGCCCTTCCGCCACATCGAACATACCACCAGCACGACAACCTTCCCATTCGAAACACTGACTGGGGGTGGCGACCAGTGAACAATCATGTGTAGCCTACCCACGCGTACATGTGGGCCCTCCATGATCCATGTCACCTGCGGCAAAGACATGACATGCGCAATGAGGGAAGTGAGGAGAGCTGTCCGCCCCACGCGCAGAAGGTGCATCAGCTCCACAGACCCAGCAGCGAGTCCAGCAGGGGTCACATGTGCAGGGGCAGCTGTGCCTGGTGTGAAGGCACATGCATATAGACAGCACATCGACCAATGTGTAGTCTGCCCACATCCACAGTCCACCATCATGCGGACATAGGAATTGAACACAGGGCAACACATCTTAGCTGGTGCACCCACCGTGACCAACAATGCGCAATCATCGACGTACCCGCCCTGTGCATGGCCCCCCACCCAACGGAGGCACATCCAGTGCCACCATCCCACACACACAAGCCTTCCACGGAACATGCTGTGTCCAATGGTCAGTACAGAGTCAGCGCCCATCTGGTGGATCCTGAACAGGAGACACATGCACACACATGCCAGCTCCCACTATGTACGACTGCCACCTGGCACGTGCAATGTAACCTCTCACCTGTGACGTGTGACTGCAAGCACACAGCCGTCTTGGCATGGGGCTGTCAATGTGGACACCAGTCAATGTTTCGGGAGCTGTGATCCGTACAGTGCTGTACATAGGGTGCAGTGCTGACACCTACTACTGTCTCATATCCCCTCGTGCCACAGGTCCCACTTGTATTGGCCACTCAGCCAGTGCCCACATCGTCGTCGTCGTGTGCCATACTCATCCAGCCTCGGAAGCAGTTCCATGCTCAGCAGACACTCATGTTGCCGTGGCGTTGCCGCTTGACGAATATGCAGTCAGTCCCCATCAGCACGCCCGCAAGTCATTGGGGCCTAGATCCCCATGTGCATGCACATGGCAGTGGTATGTCTCACTTGCCATTGCCATTGTTGGGAGACCTGTGTAAGTGTATTGTGGCCGTGCCGTCCCAGCTTGACAGCTGGGCTGTGGCTCATGTGCTTGCTCAGTCATGTCAGTGATGTGTATGCGAAATTGCTATGTGCCGTGTTGCTTTGACATGTGTCCTCTGCCATTTAACCCAGGCGGAGACCGAACATTGACCGCCCATACCAATTGCTGGCGGACATGGACGATACAGAGGTAATCAGGAAGTTTCGGCTGGACAGGCCAACTCTGCATCGACTGTGTGCCATGTTAGAGCCCCATCTCCGTCCCCGCAGGGTGTATCCGACTGCTGTCACCCCCACGGCTAAGGTGATGGCCGCCATGCATTTCTTCGCCACTGGGTCATTCCAGCACACAGTGGGCAGTGGAGGAGGGATGTCCCAGCCCATGTTCAGCAAGGTGCTGAGGGATGTACTGGCAGCCATGATGCTGTACCGGAACAGGTACATCCGCTTCCCCAGGGCTCGTGAATTGGCGGCAGTGAAGGGTGCATTCTATGCCCTTGGCAGAATCCCACACGTCGTGGGAGCCATTGACTGCACTCATGTTGGCCTTGTTCCACCACAGGCCACTGAGCACCTGTACCGCAACAGGAAGCACACGCACTCCCTGAATGTGCAAGTGGTGTGCCTTGCGGACATGGTGATCACCCACGTGTGTGCAAAGTTTCCAGGCTCGGCCCATGACGCTACACATAATGCGCAACAGCATCTTGCCACTACTGATGGCCAATCTGCAACAGGATCGTGGCTGTATTGTCGGTGAGTATGTGGAGTGGTGTAGCGTGCTGGTTGTGCGATGCTGTCCCCTGTCCAGTTGGAATAGCAACGGTTCTCTGTGTCCCTCACACCCAGGTGACTCTGCGTATCCGAATGGGGCATGGCTGCTCAGTCCATTGAGGAATCCTCGCACCCCAGCAGACGATCGATACAATGAGGCACATGGGAGGACCAGACGTGTGGTCGAGCGTACCTTTGGCCTCCTCAAGTCCAGGTTCAGGTGCCTGGACCGCACCGAGGGTGCACTGGCGTACTCCCACAGAAGGTGTGCCAGATAGTGGTGGCGTGCTGCATGCTGCACAATCTGGCCATTCGGAAGCAGATCCCCCTCATTGTGGATGACGGAGATCAACCAGGGCCCCAGCCCGCAGACCAGGACAGCTCGAGTGAGGTGGACAGCGGAGAGGAGGAAGCTGGGAATGTGCGCCAGCAGCTCATCGCCCGCTACTTCACTTGACGGTGAGTGTCCATGTACGACGGATGATGTGTCTGTATCTATGCAGGTGTGTGTGTGCTGTGTCAGGGTGGCCGTATGTTCACTGCGTGCAGTGTGTCAACGCTCCATGGCCAGGGTAGTATGCCACTGTTGGTGGCTGTGGCATTGTGCCCTATTGCTCTGTGCGATGTGTGTACATTGCTTGTAGTTGTTGACATGTACTGTGTGATGGGTGTGTGACACACTCATTGAATGTGCTCCTGTTCTGTCTCCCACCCCTAGGTCCCTACAGGTCCTCCGGATTCCATTTCCATGCCACGCATCAGGTGCCTTTCCGCCCAAGGTGGCCGTTGTATTCCGTACAATAAAGACACAGGGCACAAACAGCAGTTAGTGAAAAAGGTGCATTTATTACAAACTGTGACATGTGATTGTGTGTAAGGTGATGACAAAAGTGGTGCGTGCAGTGACAATGAGCTGTCGGTCATGGCTGCGTGATGATCAGGGTGTACCCACTGGTTCTATGTCCATAGTCCAACACACACATGCCATCCAGATGGCTGTGTGGAGTGGGATCGTAGAGCAAGTCAATGCAGTGGCTGGTCAAGGAAGGCTGGCGGAAGGCTGGCTGGCTGCCTCACTTGCGACTGGAGCGTGCGAAGTCCTCCCGGGAGATCTGTTTCCTCTTCGGACGGCCCCTTCCACGTTTGGGAGGGGGTGTGTGGTGGCGACCTGCTGGTGGTGGGTGAGGTGTGCTCACTGGCTGTGGACGCAGGGGAAGTGGACACTGCTGGCCGACCCTGCGCCCTAGCAGGTGGTGGAGGAGGTGGTGTTGCTGGCCTTGCCTGTGACCCCACCGCCACCACCAGCTGGCCCATGAGGTCCACGAGTTGGTCCATACGGGACACGAATTGGCCCATATGGGCGTCCATGGACCTCAGCACCCCCAGCACCTCCCGCGTGTCAGTAGCAGACCTGGCCCATTGTCCTTGGGCCTCTTCATAGGCCCCAAGGACTCTGGCCATTTGAGGCAGGGCATGGCTCCCAGGGAGGCTGGCGTTTCCTGACCCTGCTCCTCCTACCAGTCCTGCTGCCACCGGCCTGCCCACTAGCCACATTGCTCACCACGGTCCTCGCTGTGGCTCCCAGGGTGGATCCAGTCGGCCGGGCCACCACCTGCGCTGGGGCTGGTGCCAGCGAAGACGTGGTGGTGGTGGAGGCGGTGGTGGTCGGTGCGGCGATGGTGGCGGTTGCGGCAGTGGTAGTGGCCGCAATGACCGTGGGTGTGGCCGCAACGACAGTGGCAGCAGGGGACTGGGACTGTTCAGCATCCCTGGGTGATGGGTTGGTGGGTAGGAGGGGTCCTGGGGAGCGGCTGGGCCCTGCCACGCCAGATGGGCCAGCTTGGTGGTCCGTGTCCGAAGAGGTGGACAGATCCTCCAGATCCGTGTGTCCTCGTTGGGGGCTTGTAGGCTGGCTGTGCTGGCTGCTGTCTCCATCCCCAGCGTCCAGCAGTTCGTCACCTGTGGAGAGAATGAGATTTGTTATTGTGTTGCACCTGGCGAAGTATGTATTAGTCGTCTGACATTGGCAGTTCGTGCAATCTCGTACATGGGTTTCCCGGAGGCGAGTGTGTGGCTGTGGCATCTGTAGTTGTGTGTGCTAGGCAATGGGACTGTGTGCTGTGCACATGTGGCATGGGACGGATTGGCCATGCCGATGGGTGTGTTGCTTTGCCCCTACTCATTGTGACTCTGGTGTATGCGGGCTCCTGGCCCATCCTGGGTCTGGTTTGTACTTTGCTTTTGGAGTTCAAATGGAACGCTTAGGAACGCATATGGCAACATGGGGGCCATGCCCCAGATTCGCATTTGGGAGGGGATATGCTTTTGGGGTACATGCTGTGAGCCATGGGTGCCGAACGTGACATGTGTTGTGGCAGCATGACAGTGCATGGTCTGAGGTGTGTGCATGCCTGACATGCCCTGCATATTTGCTGTCTGTTGTGGTTACTGGACATGGCATTGGACGCATCGTTATGAGTGAGTGATAGTTGTGTGCCAGCCAACGTATTGCAGTTGTCCCATCTCCTTGGTGTGCGTGCTGCCCTGTGCCATGTGCATCACTGCAGTGCTCGGGGAGGTGTGGCCCATGTTGTGTGTTGTTGCTCACAGTGTGTCGTGCGCTTAATTGACTTCTGGCACATGGTTGGTCATGGGCATGTGTCTTAGCGTGACTGCTGTATGTGTGGCAGCTGTGCGGATGACATGCCTTTCATGAGACTGGGGCTGACGGATGGGATGGATGGTATGTTGTATGTGCATGGTGTGTCTGTGTGTTTGATGGGTTCAGTGGTGTTCGTGTGCATTTCTGTTGTTCCGCTCTGTTGCGTCTAGTGTTGTTTGTCTTACATAGGCGTAGTTGTGGGGTGTGTGGTTGACAGGCAGTAGGGGCTACATGGACAGGACTTCAATGGTGTTTCGGTTGTGTGTGATGAGTTGCACAGTGGCTGCCGTGTGGGACTATATTCAGTGTGGCTTGTGCATGCAGACGTGGCTCCTTGGGTGTTGCTATGTCTGTGATGGGTCATGTGGGGTGTGAGTCTGCTGTTCATGTCCGTGTGCACATTGTTCACTTGTTCGTGACGGTGGGCGGTGCTGCGTGTTCGTGTGCTACGTGACATGTCCCATGTGTTGGTGGTGTTATGGTCCTCATGCCTCCAGTAATCCAGCCCTGTCCAGTTTCCCACCTGCAAGTTGTTCGTGCGTGCACTGTACTGGATGCCACATGGCTCTTAGCGGGGTGCTCCATGTTGCAGGTCTGTGGGGGTGGGGGGTGTAGTGGGTCGTGGGGGTGGCTGTACACCCACTGACACCGATTGCTGTGGACCGTGATGTCTGCCTTTCGGCTGTCGTTGTGCACTGCGGTGGCTGACACGTGGGTGTGGGGTGTGGGGAGTGCTACACCTTGCTGGTCTGTGGGAGTGGGGGCCTGGTGGGTGTTGTACTTCAGCTGTCCCCCTCCGACCCACTGCACTTTGTGTTCCTGCCACTTACCTGTTACTTGTCAGTTGGTGCAGCTGTGGCGGACACATGGGTGTGGTGGGTGCTCGTTGTGGCGCTTCTGGCATATTTGTGGACCTGTTGGTGGTTACGTGGCTGGCTTAGTGTACACATGTCCCCACGCATCTTACAGTTGTTCGGTTTGGCCTGTGTGTGGTAGTGTCTGTTGCATGTGCGTGTGATGTGTTGTGTATTGTGTGCTGGACATGGGGGTGTTTGTCCCTGGGAGCTGTGGCATGGTGGTTGCGCATGTGTGTACATAGCGGTGTGCTGGTATACATTAGTTTGTACTTACCAGCCTCCACTCCCCTGCTAATCCGGCGAGGATCTCCGGATGGATTACGACTCGCACCTTCTCCTCCCACGCTTTGAAGGTCTTAAAGAGCGCGGGATTCCCTCCGCCAGTGACGGCAGCCAGCTCTCTGTTTTTGCCCTCCTTCTTCTTGACCAGGCTCTTTACGTCATTCCAACGTTTGTTTATCTCGGTTCTGTTCCTGGGCAGGGTCCCGACTGCATTGACCTGGTCTACGATCCGGGTCCACATTCTGTTTCTGGTGGCTAGTGGTGTGTGCTGGACCATGTTCCCATAGATTTGTGGGTACACCTTGATGATCTCATCGACCATGACCGTCAGCTCCATGGGCGTGAACTTGGGCATCCTTTGTGGTGCCATGGTGTTTGTGGTGGTGGTGCGGTGTGTGTTGTGTAATGTGCAGGGGGTTTGTGGTGCCGGTGTTTGGTGGTGGTGGTGGTGGTGGTGGTTGTGATGTGTGCGTTTCTGTGGTGTGCTGCTGTCCTTGCTGTGTCACTGTGTCCTCTCCTCTCCTCTCTGGTTTGCAATGTAGCAAGGGGTTGTGGTCTGTGGGAGTGCTGCTTTTGTACTCACCTATGTGGGTGTGTCCTCATGGTCTGTTGTTTTCAGGTGTGTTGTGTCTGGGGTTCTGGCCTTTGTATTTTTTGTTTGTCCGGGGGGTGTTTTCGGGATGTGTACTGTGCTTGTGTATTTGTGCGTGCCTTGCTGTGTGGACTTGTTGGCCATGTTGTGTGCTATTGGTTTTGTGTGCGTATGGTTTCTGTGCAGGTACGTGGGCGCCATGGCTTCTGCCGTGTCGATTCTCATCGGCGTTGTTTGCGCTGGCGGGCGGTATTTTTGTTGTTTTTCCGCGCTCATGGCGGTGCGATCGTAATTTCACGTGCGGTGTGTCGGCCGTGTGGGCGGGCGGTTTTGTGTTGTCGTGCGTGTTTCCGTCCGTGGCGGGCGGTTTGACTCCGACTCGGACGATGGCGGGCGGTATTTTGTATGATTTTTCCGCCGATGGCGGTTTTCAGTTTGTGTACTCATAATGGCGTGGTCGGTGTTCAGGCGGTGTGTGCGGGCGGATTTTTGCCGCTTCCATGCCTGGCGGATTTATTTACGCCGGGTATCGTAATGTGCCCCTAATTTTTTACTATTCCCACTCTACACTATACCAACTCAGGGAAACTGCTGGACACTAAACATATATAATTTACTATTCCCACTCCAAACTATATTAACTCAGGGAAGGTGCTGGACACTAAACATATAAAATTTACTGTTCCCACTCCAAACTATATTAACTCGGGGAAGGTGTTGGACACTAAACCTATTTAATTTACTATTCCCACTCCAAACTAGAAAAAGTCAGGGAAAGTGCTGGACACTACACATATATAATTTACTATTCCCGCTCCAAACTAGAAAAAGTCAGGGAAGGTGCTGGACACTAAACATATATAATTTACTATTGCCACTCTAAAATATATTAACTCAGGGAAGGTGCTGGACAATAAACATATATAATTTACTATTCTCACTCCAAACTGTATGAACTCGGGAAGGTGCTGGACACTATACCTATTTAATTTATTAGTCCCACTCCAAACTAAAAAACGTCAGGGAAGGTGCTGGACACTAAACATATATAATTTACTATTCCCACTCCAAACTATATTAACTCAGGGAAAGTGCTAAACACTAAACCTATTTAATTTACTATTCCCACTCTAAACTAGAAAAAGTCAGGGAAGGTGCTGGACACTAAACATATATAATTTACTATTCCCACTCCAAACTAGAAAAAGTCAGGGAAGGTGGTGGACACTAAACGTATATAATTTACTATTCCCATTCCAAACTATATTAACTCAGGGAAGGTGCTGGACACTAAACATATATAATTTACTATTCCCATTCCAAACTAGAAAAAGTCAGGGAAGGTGCTAGACACTGAACATATATAATTTACTATTCCCACTCCAAACTATATTAAATCAGGGAAGGTGCTGGACACTAAACATATATAATTTACTGTTCCCACTCCAAACTATATTAACTCAGGGAAGGTGCTGGACACTAAACATATATAATTTACTATTCCCACTCCAAACTAGAAAATGTCAGGGAAGGTGCTGGACACTAAACATATATAATGTACTATTCCCACTCCAAACTATATTAACTCAGGGAAGGTGCTGGACACTAAACATATATAATTAACTATTCCCACTGCAAACTAGAAAAAGTCAGGGAAGGTGCTGGACACTAAACATATATAATTTACTATTCCCACTCCAAACTATATTAACTCAGGGAAGTTGCTGGACACTAAACATATATAATTTACTATTCCCACTCCAAACTTTATTAACTCAGGGAAGTTGCTGGACACTAAACATATATACTTTACTATTCCCACTCCAAACTATATTAACTCAGGGAAGTTGCTGGACACTAAACATATATAATTTACTATTCCCACTCCAAACTTTATTAACTCAGGGAAGGTCCTTCACATTAAACATATATAATTTACTATTCCCACCCTAAACTATATTAACTCAAGGGAAATGCAAAAACAATATACTCTACTATAATTTTCTTGTATTTATAAATCAAATAAAAATAAAATAAAATAAAAAATATATATAATTATTAATATTATATAAAAAGTATTAAACATAAACAAAATTACATTTTCAATTTTATAACATTATTTTCTAAATCAAACATTAAACATCTTCAAAATTTACAATTTATAAATTATTTTATTACATTTTTAATTTTTAAAAATATTACATATTTTTATTAAAAAAACACAATAATACCATCTCAAAACAAAACACCTCTACATTAAATATTAATGTATTTATTTTGAATTTTGATTTTCTCTACTATTATACCATATAAAAACAAAAATCATTATTTTGTTTTTACTTTTATTTCAAATTTTCACCTGTTCAAATTTTTTTAAAATTTAAACATTACTCCACAAAATTATCTGCAAATTTCACAAATTTTCACAAATAATATTTAAAAACGTATTTGTAAATGTTTTTTTATTAATTTTTTTTTTTAAAACTACCCTTTCATCACCTATAACCCCAAAATCCCACTCCTAAAATCCCAATTTTTTTTTTTTTCAAAACACTCCCCACCCTAATCCCCTATAATCCCAACATCCCGCTCATAAACAAAAAAATTATAATTTTTTTAATATAATTTAATAAATTCTTTAAATTTTTATTTTTTAAATAATCCCCATCCTTATCCCCTATAAACCCAAAATCCCGCTCCTAAAACACAATTTTAAATTTCTTTAATATTACTTAAAAATTAAAAAAATTATAAAAAACTTTTTAAAAACACTCCCCACCCTTATCCCCTATAAACCCAACATCCCACTCCTAATTTTTTTTGCTATAAAACATATACAATTTATTAAAAAATTAATAATACATTTACAAATGTATACTATATTAAGAATTTCACAACATTTACAAAATCAATATTTTTTTATAATATTTTCAAAATCGATATTCTTAACAATGATATTTTGTACAACACACTAAATCGATATTCCTGACATCGATATTATACACAACAATATTTTTGACTTTCGACATTTTAAACTCGATATTATAGCACAACGATATTTAAAACTCCATATTATGTCTACTTACCTAAATATTCTACTCTGTCCGGTCAAATAAGCCAACACACCCTAAAAATCCTCCTTCTCCTCGGTTGTGCAGCCAGTATGTACATTCACCTCATCAGTGCATAGAGTGAAGCCATCATGAAAGTTAGAAATGTTTATTTCACCCCTTTTATATTTCATGTCTGCTTCCAATTGTTGGTATTTTGCTCATGTAATTTCCCTGTTTTGGGACTATTCGCAATTTGGGAATACATAGGTCCAGATGTACGACCATTCCATTTTGCTAGTCGCAAAATGTGACATTTTGCGAGTCGCAATTTGCGAGACGCAAAATGAAATGTACAACAGTGTCTCAGACACTGTTTGCGATTCCTAATGGGGTTGCGAATGACCTGCCTCATCAATATATAAGAGGCAGGTCACAATTTGTAACCCATTGGGAATGGCCAGCTCTCACAGGGATGGTGGCCTGCTGGGGTCAGAGACCACCATGTCTATGACTGCTTTTTTCAATGAAGCAGGTTTTTTTTTTTAATGCAGTCACAAAGGGGACAGGTTCCCCTGGGAACCTCTTCCTGTTTCCGAGTTGCTTACCACCTACTTGAAGTAGGTGGTAAACTGCAAGTGTTGTGTAACCGCAAATGGAGTCGCAAAACAATGGTACATACCATTCTGACTCGCTATTAGGAAGGGACGCCCTTGGCACGCCCCTTCCTAATAGCGACTCGCAAACACTATTTTGCATCACCGTCTCTCAAAATAGCGTTTGTACATACCACCACCCTTTTTTGTGGTCGCAAACCGGCCGATTTCACGTTTGTGACCTCAATAAACGGCCGTACAGCTTGCTCATAATACATATAAATCAGTTGCAACAGGTCTCAACATAACAATTCTATAATTTTTCAGTCTGAGGTGCAATTTTCAGAAACCTCTTGGGGCCTTTAGTTAATTATAAGAGGCAATTTTAGTTGATGCAAAGCTATTCGGAACGAAATACTAATTCACAAATCGTTCATTCATCCGTGAAGGTCACAGATTGGCGTTATAGAAGAAAAGTGGTTTGTGGGAAATGACAACAATGAGATTTGTCTCAGATTCTTGCAATGAATCTGCATAAAAGATATCAAGGGGCTAAGAAACAACCAAACCATGGCATTTTTACATTGTTTTCCTGCATTCTGCTGAACAATTTAAAATATAGGTTTTTATTTCATACGTCTTTTATAATTTCCTCATTTCTTCCATTCTGGCTTAATTTAAAGATATCCTGGGGCATATTATCAAGGGCTTTATCGCCGCTTTAGCGGCACTTTTTGCCGCTAAAGCGGCGATATTTTCATCGCTCTATTAGCAAGCTGTCGCTAACAGCTGTTAGCGACAGCTTTTAGGCGATAGCGACCGGGTTGGGTGCCACTTTGCATGCCAGCGATATTTATCGCTAATGACATGCAAAGTAGGCGTTCCCAACCTGGCAGCGACTGGAAATAGTCGCTAACATCGCTATCGCCTATTAGGGAGGCCAGCAAGGCGATAAAGAAACCAGCGCTAAACACTATTAGCGCTTGTTTTTTACACCTGGTCCAAACCTGACTTAGCCATGTAATCCAATGGGAGGTGGATTACATGGCTAAATCCCCTTGCCCTATCAGCAAGCTATCGCTGGTCACAGTGCGATTATCGCTGGATTTCCAGCGATAATCGCACTGTTTTCCAGCGACAGCAGAGGTTTCTATCGCATTGGAGATAAGCGTTGCTGATAGCACGCTATCTCCGCGATAGAAACCGGCGATAGCCGGCGATAATTATCCTAGCGCTAAATGCGCTTAGCGATAATTATCGCCGGTTATTGCTAATAGGCCCCCTGTTTGTCTTTCTTTTTATGAACATACTTGTTTTAAAATACATACAAATATTTTTTTACTATATTAGTTTCCATTCTTTTTAAGTATTGAAAACTCTGCTCTTGTTCCAGGCCCTGGTGTCATAAAGTGACTGATTTACTCACGTTTGGAAACAATGGACCTGTGTCACAAAGATTTTACTGAAGCTTACTTGTGTAGTACCCTGACTTATTCTTGTATTCCAGGAGTAATTCAAGAGCACTCCGGACTTATTCCTGAAATTTAGGAGTGAGTCAGGAGCACTACAAGAGTATGTCACATATACTGACAGCAAGATCATGTGAATTGTGCTCCAGCTACTTATGAGCATTTCAACACCGTGCTTGGTTTTGTATTTTGCATATCAAAAAACATACAAGCAATATAAGAGGATTACAGATCAGTGGAAAATAATACAAATCCTCAGAGTGACCATGATAAATATGCTTTATTGTGCATTTTACAAGCAGCATGATCAAGCACGCAGAGATTTTTTACCGTTTCGCGGAGCTTTGCGTAGCGCGACTACGCAAATTCCGCCCACCCCTAGATGAGGACATTGAAGATTTTTTAAAAACTTTGACAATTTGCTGGGTCATTTCTGCTAACCAATTTTGACTCTCCAACAATAAAGTGATGCATGAAAATGATGTGGAGTGCTTATCCTCTGTAGAGAGGATGTGTATAGCAATTTGGACTCGATTTCTTCTTTGATTTTGCCTCAAGGATGATTTACATATTGGTGATGCCCTTGTATAATGGCAGAAAACAAGTTTAAAAAAACGATGGAATGGAATACAGCTTTGAGAAGTTTCCACTGGTTACGAATGGTTGCATCAAATTTTTCAACCGCTCTCCTAATTTGATGTCATTTCTTCAGGATGGCCTGGGCTTGTAATGAGAGTGTAATTGATGTTGCTAATTGTCTTCAGCAGAAATCTTTCAGATGTTGTAGAATTACCAAATGGGAGAGTGAGACTATCTGATTTGATTAGAAATGATAAGGAATATAGGCATCTTGCATAAGTTATAAATCTAATTCACAGAGCATATTCTATATGTAGTTGTGTCATTCAAATGACATAAATTGAGGTGAACCTGACTATCAAGGGCAGATTCACAAAACATTTTCTGAGAACAAGATATTGGTATTCACAGAAACCATGATCAAGCAAGTCTTGGGTTGATAATTCACACTTGGGGGGATATTCACAAGAACGTGCGCTAAACATCTCCAAAAAATGTTAACGCAACTTTACACATCGCAGTCCATCACGGGAAAATAACCCCGTGTTAACGTGGAATTCACAACACGGCGGTACCATGTGATAGTCGCCCGAAAACGCGGTCAATGTCCGCAATACAACCACCGCAACGGAGATAAAAACACAAACCCCAACACCAAAAAACGTGCGATGAGCCCATTCGCGATGAGGAAAGCAGTGATAAGCAGCGCCAGGCCCGCGACACACACACGGCAGGCGGGAATAAGCACAACAAAAGCAGGAAAAAGGAAGACAAACCAAACAGAAAACAACAGCGAAGCACAATGGAGGCAGCCGGAGCTAGTACACAACCCCACAAGCCCCATTGGCAACAAAACATTGTACATGGCAGTCCATCGTGGACAAGGTGAATGCAGCCGGAGAGCGGAGGAGGACAATGGAAGAAAACCAGAACAGCTGGAATGATGCGAAACGCACAAACAAGCAGAAACACGCCAACAACCAGAAGACAGCAATGTACACCGGAGGTGGGAGTCCAGCGCCACACCAGGAGCTGGATGACATGGAGGAAATGGTGTTCACCACATCAGTCTGGAGATGGTGGCAGGAGTCGGGGACCGGAAACTGCTCAAAATCAACAGACACAACAGCAACAGGGAGAGGAACGACCAGGGACTGGGGGGACGGGTGGAGATGGGCACAATGGCATACATGCACAATTAAGCACAGCACAACTGCAGACAAACCATGCCCAAGAGTAACAACACCAACCAAGAGCACAAGTCACACAACTCGGCAATATCACACCACTGAACAAGCACAGAAGTGAAAACCACACTGCCTGAAAGGGAGAAGGGTGAGCCAAATCAGAGCTGAAGGGACATCTCACACAGAATGCAGCACACACACATAGGAAGCAGAGCACCCCAACATCGAACACAATGTGGCACAAACAGCAACATTTGCACAACCCAACACAGGACACAAGTGCACCCGCTTGTGGCCGGTAAATGGCCATACTCATCTGGCAAAGCACGAAACAGGGACATGATAATGCACAAGTACAAACCCACAGCCCTGATGGGGTAGAAATGCATGTATGGCAGGGACCCAGATAGGCCGTGACACACACATTGGCATACAAATCAACACTCATCACAGTTGGAGACAAGTGAAGGTGCGGAAACTTTATCAACAATTGCGTGTCAGTACGGCCAAGAGAAGTGCCACGACATGCATACCAATGCAGCAGCATGTCTGAAAGAGGAACGTTGGAAAGCGCCCATGTCCACCCCGGGGGAGTCCATCACCCACACAAGTCAGTGCCAACCCGCGTTGGTTGTCCGCACATGGATCCGGAGTCCAGGCCAATGCAGCCATGCCCACTGTCGTCTTGGGACATGTGACCAGATCCCCAACATGCAACCAGGCGTCGGGACACGTGCAATGGGTCACATTTAGTTGTGGCTGCAGGTACCTTGTCACTCGTCCATGAACGCGAGTGCAGCCGCGTAGGCCAACATTTCCAATGAGAGCTCGTTGTCCACCACATCTAACATGTCGGCGACGTAACCCCTCAGCTGTCCCGGACAGATGTGCTGACTCCAACCCCTGGCCCCAATTGGCACTAAAGGCCAATAGGGGAGCGGCTCAATGTGGTCACTGCACACGACGACTCCCAGGTCCAGTTGCCAGCATGCATGCCAATCTCCCAGGTCCAGTTGCCAGCATGCATGCCAATCATCCAGGCATGCCATAAACGGGCATCACGGTGACACTCCTGGTCGTGGGGCAACAGGGGGCGCACACACACGTCGAAATCCAGGTCAGCTACCGTTACATTGGAGAGGCAGACATCCATGGTCCACTCGAATATGCACGAGCGACAATGCAACACAGGCTGAATGCAGGTGACGTTGGCAAGGCGGAAGTTTAGCCAGTAACTGATCCGCAGCACTGCCAATGGCAGTGCCCCCAGTACATGCAGCAGACGTGCACGGTACAGGTCCACGTGACTTGAGTTCTACATGTGTCCGGGATGGTCTACCATTGCGTCAGTGGCTCTGCTTGAAGCGGCACTGTCTTGACTCGCGCCAGTCCTGTGGATGAAATGGCACAGCTCGGAGCAATGAGCAGTGTCTGTGTGCAACGGGTGCAGGCCTGGGGTGGGGTGGGAGTACGTGTGAAGGCCATTTCACGCACGCTAACTACGACCAAGGACTTCTGCGTGTGGGATGTGTACAAGTTGGTCTCACGTCGGGCAGTGCGTAGTGTGGGAGTCGCCAGCAAATGCTATCGTATCTGTCAGGGGGTGCTGGGCACATGCAAGTCCCAGCTCGGAGCTGCAGATGTGCTTCCGCCTGATAGTTCAGACAAAGGACCTTTCATCCCTACAGTAACTTCACCATCTGCTTGCATACAGGAGATGTACAGAGGCCTGTCGTGGGTGGGGTAGGATGTCTGCAACCCAGGGAATCATGGATGATATGCCGAGCACGTGGCACATGAGCGGCCTCACTGTGTGTTACGTTGCCTCACAGCTGCTCCTCCCTCCCAAGAGCCCCCAACTTGTGTGCGCTGCGCGGTTGTATCATGTGCACTCCTACGGCACACCATTGTCATGCCTGTCTGCGCATGTCCAGCGGCATGCCAACAACACCGTGAAGCTAGCCGTTGAGGGTGTGCAGCCACGTGAGTGTAGGCCAATGGTCCGGACAGGGCGGACACAGGTGTACAGTCCATGGCTGGCTGTGATCGCGCTGCGATTGAGGCTAGGCATCTGACTTATGCAGCCGCAGGACTGATACACATAACACTTGGCATGCATGAGCCAATACCCTGAGCGGTCTTGCGCTCCTACATTTCCCTGTACGTGAGGGCCCGTCCTTCGGGATGCATGCTACACTGCAACATCGACTACTGTGGCCCTGGTGGTGACAACACTCCAACACAGAGACACGCTTACCGCACTTCCTGCTCAAGGCCAGACCAGAGCCACGCCCTGATCCCCCTGCCTAATCAGCACACCCCGGCGCTGACCTGACGTACGCCGGACCAGCACATGCCGCTTGTCAATGTAGGGGGGCGGGCGAAGCGACATGTCCAAGGTCTTGACCACTGCTGAGGTGACATGGTATCGTCCGCTGAAGACAGCACACTGTGATGTTGCAGGGCTCGGGCCCATCATGCTGACATAATGACCACACGGACACACTTGCTTAGATGGTGTGAATGGCTACGGGCATGTGCGCCCGGCCACGTTTATTAGCAGGCTCACATGTCTAGTGACACCTGTGTTGGATGTGTGTGGGGTGTGTGTACACCAGCCGTCATGGAGTGCCTGGTGCAGTCAAAAAACGACAACAGTGTACATTGTTAAGGACACAACCATTCAACCATAAAGGTGTGTTCACTGGTATGGACTCTGCCATTCATGAATCACGACTAAGTGCTGGATGTGGGACCTACTGGACTGCAGTGTAAGCCGGGGGCAGCGGTCAGCATGGGCCTACAGACATGTGTCGTGTGCTTGCGATGCAGACCTTGGCTTCACTGATCGGAGGGAGTATAGTGATGTGGACGCTGTCACGGACTTGGGGTCACTGCCATTCAAAACTCAGGACACAGTTCCACATGTGGGACCTACTGGGCCGTAGTGTAGGCCTGAGCCCTCATCCAAGTGTCGCCGGCTTGCGTTGAACAGGGTTGGTGGCACCACGTGTCGCCGGCTTGCATTGAACAGGGTTAGTGGCACCACGTGTCGCAGGCTTGCGATGCAGACTTTGGCCTCACTGATCGGAGGGAGTTCAGTGATGTGGACGCTGCCACGGACTTGGGGTCACTGCCATTCAAGACTCAGGACACAGTTCCACATGTGGGACCTACTGGGCCGCAGTGTAGGCCTGAGCCCTCATCCAAGTGTCTCCGGCTTGCGTTGCACAGGGTTGGTGGCACCACGTGTCGCCGGATTGCGTTGAACAGGGTTAGTGGCACCACGTGTCGCAGGCTTGCGATGCAGACTTTGGCCTCACTGATCGGAGGGAGTTCAGTGATGTTGATGCTGCCACGGACTTGGGGTCAAAGCCATTCTTAACTCACGACTCAGTACAACATGTGCCAACAACTGGACCGAGGAGTACGCCGGTGGAGTTTGTCAATGAGAAAGGAGTACTGTGGGCCAGCGTCGTGGAGACCAGCAATGGTCTGTGGAGGCTGCAAAGGTCGAGGGACTGGGGCTTGGAGCTTGCACCGGCACGTGGTGGGCCCTCTTTGACACACGCCGGTGTCGGCAGGTGAGCGGAGCCTCCTTGGTGCGCTGGGGCAGGCATGACGGGTCTGGGAACCAGCGGCCCGGGGTGCAGCAGGCGCACAGGGACGCAGGCCCCGCCGCGCTCCACGCCGGCCTCGTGGTGGGCTGAGAGGCGCCGCCCTGGCAGACACGTTGGCCAATCCGAAAGAGAACCATGCCCAGTGCGACGGGGTTTTTATTCACACCCCTACGCAGGCCTGGCGTATGCAGGACCAACCCACTCCACCCGCGCATACAGGGGGGGACGTAACGTGCAACATTTCCATGTTCTGCCCCACAGCCTGTGGGGACATGGTAGCGTCCACTGGCCACTACACTCCATGCACCAGCAGTTAATGTCCACATGGCCATTTCCGTGGTTTGCACATTGGAGTCTGTCCGGCACCTCCACGCCACACCTGGCATTGGGTAGGTTCTCATTCATTAGTCACTTGCCGCTCCCGCACATGCCTGCTCCAAGCTTCTCCTCACATTCTGCTATTGTGTGGCTGTGGTGCCATACCGTGGCTCGGTTGTGTGCATGGCAAGCCCAGGTTCCCAATGGAGTCGTGTTGTCGTGTCTGGTCAGTTGGCATGTTGTGTGGCATGTTGCATGTAGTTCTGCTGCGTGCCCATTGACAGTGTCATGAGTTGCATGACTGTGGGGTGGAGGTGTGTGGTGTGTTCATTTGGTACTTACCAATGAGCACTGCATTTCCATAGGTGCCATCCTGGGAGCACTGGTTGATGATGGACTGTCGGGCGATGTAGGAATCATGCACTCTGCCTGGTGAGTTGGCCACGACATTGTTGAGGAGTCCCGGGTGGTCCACTATTGCCTGCACATTTATGGGATGCGTGCTTTCTGTTGTGGTAGTTGTGTGCAATGTCGGCAGGGGGCACGAGGGGTACATGTGTGCAGTCGATTGCCCCCGACACGTGAGGGAATCCAGCTATGGCGTAGGAGCCTTGCTTGGTCTCCAGCTGCTCCTGCGCAGTGTGGGTGAAGTGGAGGTGCTGGGGTACCAGGCTGATGATGGCATCCAGGACAGGTGTGAACTTGGATGGGGCTGGCTGTGAGACTCCTCCGACTCTGGCAGTTGTGGGTTGGAAGGTGCCATAGGCCAACATGTGCAGCACAGCCAGCAGCTTTGTCTGCGGAGGGATGTTGGTTGTCCGCTGTGTTGGTACCGTCAGCAGGTGGGCGATGTGGGTCAGGATGCGGGGATGGTTGTCCTTTTGGGCCTGTAGTGGGCAATGTCCTCCTCTGGCGTTCGGTCTGTGCGGATGGTGCATTTAAGGTGGGTCCGCTGTCTTTTTTGTTCGCTGCCTCTGTGGTGGTCCGGGGGAGTGCGGGGGGGGTCCTGGGGGTGGTGGCGGGCCTGGGGGTGGTGGCGGTTGGTGTTGTGGCCCTCATGGGTCTCGGAGCTGCATGATCATTGTCTCCATGGCATCTGTGGGTCTTCAGATGTTGCTCTTGGCTGGGCTCCCTTTCATGCTGCAGGTAGTCGTCCTGCTTAACACCAGCAAAAGGCAGGTGTTAATTCCCTGCTGCTACCGTGGCTTATCGCCTGTTTTTGGTTCGCATCGCAGATCTGGCAGTTCATTGTGAAAGTGGTGTAGTGGTGTTTTCGTGAGTTTTTGCACGGGAACGCCTACTCTGCATCTCATTAGGGTTAGTTGGTGGTTTCACCCGTGGAGATAAATTTTGCGGCAGTTATCGCGGGAATACTGGCGGTGTCTGGAGTTTGCACCCGCTTGTGAATGGGGCGTTAAATCTATCTCCAATTTTGATGCGTTAAGGTGGCGATAACTCGGCGATAAGTCCTTGTGAATATGCCCCTGAAAGTCTTATTACAAGTTTTGTGGTCCAACCACCCAAAAATCGAGGCCGCGGCCACCAGGAGCTGGTGGTCTTTAGACTGCTGTATTACGAGTTGTCCATGGTGCCGGCGGTGTGGCTGCGGAGATTTTGCAGCAATGGTGATTAGTTTTCCATATGTGTTGATGCCTGTGTGAGCATTTTGACTGCATTGTGTCAAATGCACACATATGCATGATACATATGGAAAAATACCAACTACCCATTGCCGGAGTACAGCCCATATGTGGCCAGTTCAGGCAATAGGTATATGGTACAAAAAGGACTTACCTGTAGATCGCTGCCTTCAGGGTATTATTCTTTGAGGTGAAGATGCTGCTGTGAAGGGGGAGCCTGGAGAAAGGGATCCATGTTGAACTCTGCCAGGAAGAACAGGAGAGTAGTGAGTATGCACCCTAAATCCTTTGTTACTGCCGACTCAAAGCTGGCGGCCAGGCCGCTGTGGTCTGCTCGTCAGAAAGCCAATTCATAATACAGATAGCCATGGAGCTCCTCAGTACCGCCCTGTGTCAGCTGCCTTTCCCCGACTGCGAACCTGGTGGTCGGGGGTGTCGGCGGTTCAGCCGCGGTCTTTGGAAACACAATCCGTCCAACTCGTAATGCGACAGTCGAAACCGCTGAGCTCACCGCGTTTGGACCGCCACCACCGGTGTGGCAGTTCACGGACCGCCAAACTCGTAATAAGGCCCTTAAACTTGCAGTAAGACACACACATAGAAAAAGCTTTTTTTAAGGGTCCATATGTTCTTAATGTCATTGTAGTTTGAAATGTATTGCATTTAATTTTAATTTCCTTAGAACGTGTTTATGTTATTCTGTTAGGAAATATCAGCCTGCTGTGTGACAGTTTTGCAATCATTTCCTCAAGAAATCTGAAGAAAAATGTACCACTGATAGGCAGTTTAGAAAGCACACACTATAACTTGACAAGAATTGAGTGAATGCAAAGAAAAGAATTTGTTATTATCAGCTTTCCATTTTTATCAAACACTGTCAAATAATCAAAACAGAGGCGCTATGTGCCTTAATGGAAGTTACATGCCTCATGCCCTATTACATTCTGTGAGCAATGTGCTAATTTTCTTGAATAATGTACCGTGTGGAAATTCATGGTAAGCATGAGAATCACGCTAGAACGACTTGTGCTATATTGAGTTATGCTAATAAAATGATTCAAAAGCAATGAAATGTAAGTGCTTCAACACGGCTTAAATGCCACTACATTGTCTGCTGTAGCTTGATAATTCTGCCTGTGCAACGCCCTATGACGGGTCGCCTCATTTATTCAAGCTGCATGACAGGGGCATGTCACAAACGTGTCTATTTCCTAGAAAACGTTCTTTTTTTACTGATGCATTAAATAGCACCACATTCTCAGTAAACCGTTCAGAAGTTATGCCAATTCCATTCAGATATTTGTTTTTGTCTTCTATTTTTAAGCGCTATGAATTTATAACACGTTATCATAAGTCAATAGAAATGTACTGCTCTCTTTAAAATACATAATATAAACCCTACATTTATTTTTAGAGCCCTATCTGTAGGACATAGCAGCAGGAGGCAATTTTATACTTAACAAGTATTTGAAAAATGTTACAAGATCGAATGCAATTTTTTTCGACGCTTTGTGCCCACAGACGGGGTTTATTCAGGTAGCTTTGAAGCGGCTGGAGCATGAAGGAATTGGGGGGGCTGCGCGTGGGCGCTAGCTAGAGATAATATTGGCCCGCAACTGTGTCGAATTACATTTACCTCTTCCACTTTGTTAGCAGCACTCATTCTGGAGCCAATTATTTTTCCAGCAGGTTAGAAGGGCTTTTCGGTCATTCGGTATATAAGGCCCTCGAAGATGCCTAGAACAAACTTCATTCGTACTTCAGAGTCCACTGTTACGGAAAGTGAGGGAAAAGTTCCTCGTTTACAATGGCTGCAAGTAGCCCATTTTCACAACTTTTTTCAGTTTTTCTTATTTTTTATTGAATTAGAGGACATTGTGGCATATTCTCAAGAACGTGTGATAACCATTGCAAAAGTGACTTAACGCAACCCTCAACATCGCAGTCTATCGCGGGACATTTACGCTGTGTTAAACAAGTATTCACAACATGGCGGTACCATGCGATAGTCTCCAGATAACGCGTCAACTGACCGCGTTAAAATCAACGCCACGCCACAAAAATGCTAAACACGAACGCCAAAAAAGCTGCGATGAGGCTGATCGCGATACAAAAAGCAGCGAAAACCAGTGGCAGGCCTGTAAATCCCACGCGTCTGGCGGGAAAATGCACCATAGAAGCAACAAAAACAACACACCAGAAACAATCCAAAGTGCGTAGCAACATGGATGCACCCTGACCCAGCGCAGAGGCCAACGCGAACCCCACAACCCCCACAGACCACCAGAAAGGACCAACGGGGTCGGGGAAGGCCGAGGAGAAGAGGGAGAGGAAGACGGGGTGCAGTCCGTAGGAAAACAAGACCAGTGTCACGGATGTGACAGAACACTACCAGCAACTGACCCACAGTCAGACCA
Organism: Calotriton arnoldi; assembly: GCA_963921515.1. NCBI lineage: Eukaryota > Metazoa > Chordata > Amphibia > Caudata > Salamandridae > Calotriton > Calotriton arnoldi. The sequence goes on along the minus strand of CAWUFW010024862.1, from coordinate 28,760 downwards.
CCTTGAATGCAGCCGGAGTGCCGAGGAGGCCAGTGGAGGAGGCCAAGAGGCGCTGGCATGACGTGAAAACCCTCACCAGGCCCAAAGCCGCTGCCAACAGGAAGGCAGCTACGGCGACAAGAGGTGGGAGTCCTGCACCACAGGAGGAGCTGGAGGAAATGGAGGCCAGTCATCAGTGTGGAGACGGTGCAAGGAGGTGGGAGTGCGGACACAGCTCGAGAGGACCTGACACAACAACAACAGGGTGAGTAACGAACAGGTCCTGGGGGGATGGGGGAGATGGGCACAATGGCACACATGCACAACGACGTGTAGCACACTGCACACCCACAATAACCCAGGGTATCGTCCCCCATCCCCGTGGCACACTGCGGCACACACACATGGCAATCACAGCACATCCCATGACAATGTGGCACAAAGTGCAACACCGACACTGCAGAACAGGGGACACAACTGGGTCCGCCCATGCGCAGAAACAGGCCAATCACATTTGACAGAGCAGGGAACTGTGAGATGCATATGTACGGGTACAACCTCACAACAGTCAAAATGTCTACAGTCCAAATGTCCACTGTCCCCCCTCAAATTGCCAGCACCGCCCAAACAGTCACAATGTACATTGTCACACAGTCTGCATGTCTACAAGAACAATGCACCAACATAAATGTCAACACAATGTCAACATGCATCTCCCCTTCACATTGCAGAGTGACAAACAACACCTCCAGCAGGTCAGACCAGACAACCCATCAGTGATGCAGGACACGACCAACACATCTTCAACACCGACGCCCTACAACAGCCCATGGACATCCCACACAACCCACCACCAGGACCAGGGCAGACAAGCTACTTAGAGGAGAACCCAGCCCCTGCAACAGACCACACAGCATGAAGCACACCAAGCACGGCTGGCCCACAACACTTCACCAACCCACACATGGCACCCCAATGCCAGGTGTCAGAACGCCAAAAGGAGGTGGCCGAAAAGGTTCGGGTGTGGTCCGAACCCATGGAAGGTGAACTAGATCACATACATGGGTGTCAATTACCCTTCAGGGACCACCTACACCCCACAAAGGAGACCTATACTGCCATAGAGACACACGCAGATATTATGTTGAACTGGCTATGGGCACGTGCGCCCGGGCCCCTTTATTGGCAGGGCCACATGTACAGTGACGCCTGTGCTGGATGTGTGTGGGGTGAGCATAAGCCAGCCCGCACAGAGTGCTCGGTGCTGGCAACAACTTGAACAGTGGACACCAGTGCAATGGAAACAGAAAACACCTGCATAACAGAGTCAACTGCTGAGCAACATGGAGGGAGCCGGAGCAAGTACAGAGGTCACCCAACATACAAACAGAAGTGTCCGTGAGTTGCAGTGCATTGAGGTTGGGGCACTAGAGCTGTGCACGCTCATGTGATGAAAATAACTAGGATTGTGTCCATTCGGGATATTCCTGATGCAGATGCAGTGAGGTGTGTTAGACCTGCATCAACTTCCTCATCAACGTCCCAGGTCTCCCACACTGCCTGGGGTGACATTGCTGTGCAACATCTCCACATCACAAAACTCAATCAGTAACGGTCCATTGGTTGCGGTGCACTGAGTCAGTGGCACCTGGAGTGCTGAGCAGGGGATCAGGCAGATGATGGCATCCACGACAGGTCTGAGCAACTCCGTCAGTCTGCCAGTACCACTGTCTCGCCTCTGGCAGATGGTGGTTGGAGTTGGCCCTGGCGATGGTGGCGTGTGCCTCCTGCGGTGATGCGATGTCCGGGCCGGTCAGGACTCGATTTGATGTGTGAGCCCTGGTGGTCCGCAGTTGAGGCCAGAGGCAGTGGACAGCACAGGGCCACATGCACATGGCGTCGATGACCCCAAGACCACCATCATAGAGGTCATCCAATATTCATTCAGACAGGGTCCCTGACTTGAGCAGCACAGAGTTAGTGGCCCCGGGTGCAAAGTGGCAGGCACAGGCACACCGCCACGGGACGGTGGCTTGCAGTCCACTGAGGTAGGGCCACGCAGACTGAGCAGGTCCTCGTCGATGTTGAAGGTGAATGTCGCGGAGTGTTTCGGGGGACAGTGGAAGGTGTTCTTCCAGGGCATGATGCAGAGGGCAGTGGAAAGCGACTGCCTCATTGCCACCACCAATTCGGTATCAGCTGCTTGAGGATGAAAACTACCCCCTAGTCCATAGACTCAAACGCCACCAATGTACGACCAGAGAGTGTCCATGAATGTCGGGGAACAGACTTAGTGGCACCGGGGCTGAGAGGGGATGCAGTCTGCGATGATGCTGGTACACTGATATGAACTCCGGCATTGACGATTCAAGACTTTGTGACCTACTGGACTGCAGTGTAGGCCGGAGGCAGCGGTCAGCAGTGGGCCACAGCCATGTGTCATAGGCTCGCGATGCACAGAGTTAGTGACATCAGGGCAGTTGTCGGTAGTGTTCGATCACCTCCGTAATGATGATCCTTTTTTCCTCCCAAATGCAACGCGAAATCCTCTTATGCCTCTCCTTGCATGCAATGATTCCTACTCTACCTTTGAATAATTGATGTTCAGTTCCAATTCTGTGACCTACTCGAGCGCAGCGTAGGCCGAGAGCAGTGGGCCCACAGAATCTTGCGGCTGTGATGTAACACTAAGACCTGTTGGCACCACATCGAAGGGTGTATAGTGACATACACTCAGCCATGATTTATGTGCTCTGCCGTGGTGTAATCAAGACTCAGTTCCAAATGTGCGACCTACTTGTCCGCTGTGCAGGCCGGTGGAGTACGTCAACGTGAAAGGAATACTGCGGGCCTGTGTTGCGGAGGCCGTGATGGTCTGAGGAGGCTGCCAAGGCCGCAGGCCTCGGGCTTGGAGATTGCACCGGCACGTGGTGGGCCCTCATTGACACACACCGGTGTCGGAAGGTGGGCATTGAGGCCTGGGTGCGCAGGGGCAGGCAGGACTGATTCGGAGACCAGCGTCCCAGGGTGCAGCAGGCTCCCAGGATCGCTGGCAACCCCGCTCATGGCGTCGGCCTCGTGGCGGGGTGAGGGGCGCCGCCCTGGCAGAGACGTTGGGCATTCCGGATGAGAACCACGCCCAGGGTTACGTGCCTTTTATTCACACCCCTACGCTGGCCTGGCGTACGCCGGGCGAGCCCACTCTGCTCACGCTTACGGGGGGGACGTCACAAGCTACATTTCCGCGACTTCCCCACTGGCTGAGGTGACATGGTTGCATCGACTGTCCACTACACTCCAAACACCAGCGGTGTGTGTCGATATGGATATGTGTGTGGTCTGCATACTGCAGTCTGGCCAGCACATCCACGCCACACTTGGCATTGTGTACATTCTCATTCATCGGCCCCTTGTCTCCTTCGCACATGCCTGGTCCCCACCTCTTCCGACATTCTGCTATTGTGTGTCCGAGGTGCCATGCCGTTGATGGCTCATGTACATGGCTGGCCCAGGTTCCCACAGTGAGTTGTGCTGTTGTGTCTGGTGGGTGTGCATGTTGTATGTGAGCTTGTGACGTGTGCATTTCCTGTGTTGTGTGTTGCATGATTGTGGAGTTGAGGTGTGTGGTGTGTGCATTTGGTATTGGCCAACGAGCAGTGCATTTCCGTGGGTGCCATCCTGGTGGCGCAGGTTGATGATGGACTGTCGGGAGGTGCAGGTATCATGCACACTGCCTGGGTGGTTGGCGAAGTCGTTGGCGGAGATTCCACGGTGGTCCACTATTGCCTGCACATTGGTGGGATACGTGCGCATTCTGTTGCGCTTATTGTGTGCAGTGTCACCAGGGGCCACTAGTAGGAAATGTGTGCAGTCAATTGCCCCCTGACACGTACGGAAAGCCAGCTGGGCGTACACGCCTTGCTTGGTCTCTGGCTGTTCCTGCGCAGTGTGTGTGAGGTATGGATAGTGGGGTACCAAGCTCATGGTGTCATCCATGACCGTTTTGGGGGACTTGGATGGGCCAGGCTGTGTGACTCCTCGGTCTCAGGCGGAGGTTGGTTGGAGGGTACCAGAGGCCAACACGTGCAGCACGGCCAGCAGCTTTGTCTGCGGTGGGATGTTGGTTGTCTGCTGTGTTGGTACCGTCAGCCTGTGGCAGGGGCGGATGGTGACATTTGAAAGTGGTGGGGCGTAACATTATTGTCGTGCTGCACTGTGGCGAGCGCAGCGAGCGAGCTCGAACAACCTACGGGGTTTTTGGGGGGTTCCCCCCAACAAAATTTTGAAAAAAGAGTGGACAAACGGTGCATTTTTAAGCAAATTTGAGGAAGCAGGAAGGTTAATAAAGCAATTAGTGCTGGGCCTAATAAACATAGATCGGTCACTGCACCTCCCCTCCCCTCCCCTCACTTCACAAAGCTTTGCTCTTGTACCTTCACCCAGCTCCACAGAGACCCATGCTCACTCACAGGTGTACACACACTTCTCTACTGGGGATTGCCAAGTAGACAGACAAATACACAACTAACAAGCAGACACATCTCAGTCTTGAAACTGTAAAGCAGAGACACCCAAACGGATCTTAGATTAGGAATTATAATGCAGATAGTCAGACACTCAGCCTCCTCCCCCTTTCCATCTCAAATGTTCAAGCTTGTACCTCTGAAACACCACGCTGCATTCTAAAAGCCAGGAAGTAGTTAGGGGTATTAAAATATGTTTAAATAAATACAACCATTACTTTTCCATCAACATATTGCACGTTTTATAAAATGGTGCACTGTTAAAACAGTCAATACAGGTACAACCCATTAAGTCTGCCTATTTCCTGCCCATTCTCTGCTACAGGGTTATACCAAATCACTTCACAAACACTGGCAAATATGAAACATTATGCGATTGTACATGACAAGTCTTTCACCTAATTTTGACTCAATTTACACGGCCAGTAAGGGATTGGGACCGATTTCCCCCTACTACGCACTTTGAACAACATAGTAACACCAGTACTCTCATCAAAAGGATTATATCCTTGGCATGTTGTGCCCAGAGTCTTTCATATGAAAGAGTGTGGTTGCAAATAAGTAGAATAAATGTGGAACCTGTAGTGTGAAAATAAACACACCAGAACACACCTAGTAATTTATTGCCACATCGTAATATATGCAGTTTAATGGAAGTCAGTTTAAAAAATAGCTAAAGTTCATATTGTTCAGTAACATTTTGGTAAATGCCCCTTATTATTCTGAACTATAGACGTGCAAACAGTCAATGATTGTTCATTTCAGAGAAAAAGTTAGAAGAACAGAAAAGCTGGTTGTATCTTTCAATGTTCAAACAGCAGCTTTAATTCTACTCCATGGTCTGCCTTTCAAGCTGGCTGCTGGTGCTGGCAGGAGGCACTGTGGCATGAGAATTGAAGTGTTATAAGTTATTTCAGTTGGGTATCTACATCCTTTCCTTGTAACAGGTGACTAGAGATGTCACAAACAGACTAATAGAACATTGGGCAGCTTTTTATAGAGGGGTTGAAGGCTTCCATCTCTTATATTGAGATTTCAGAGAAACTAAAATGCACAGTGGCCAAAGGAATGGTTTATTACTGTGCATACTGCAGGGATATGCAAATCATTTCAGAAGTGAACAGAAAAAGACTCTACATTGCTTCTGAAACACTGAACAGCAATAATTGGAAAATATAAAGCCTTCAAAATGATGATTAGCAGCTGCTGCCCCTACTGTGAGAGGGAATGAGTTTGTAGTTACATAACTTGCCTCTCTCCTCGGAAAGGAAGGACAAGCAGCTCTTGAATCGCCATTCACCAGTGTACTTGTTACAGTTCACAAAATGTGAAACCACTGTCAAAATGGTAAAACTGAACATTTTGGTATTCAGATGGTGAAATGACTTATTGATCGCTTGTGCAGAATTGATCAAATATTTCTAGAAGCAGTTAAGTGCTCTGCATGAAATGTGGTTCTGGTTGTGTTCCACTGTGCAGATTGCAGGGATCCACAACTTTAGTAGTGTTCACTATTTGGCACCCTGAGCAGTTATCTAGACAGAATGGAAAGAAATGAATAGGGATGCAGCTGAACCACCCTCTTCAGTCTTGGAGGGGGGTACTCCATTTTGGGTTTTGATACACAGCTAATTAGCAGGGCAGTGTTTGTTGGAAATTCTTGTGCTTTCGATTTCCATATGGTGGCTAATGTGTAGATAAATGCATGACTTTATTCCCAGGAGCAGATAAAGTAGCTTTATATGAACACTTCATTCCCTGCACCCAGATGTATTTAAAAAAGGAGAGACCTAAATTGTTCGTTTGTTTTTCAGATTTATTATTTTCACTTTCACATGCATCATTCGAAAGTTTAGCAACATCTATGTTAAAGTTATAAATTAAACCTATCTTAAAATCAAATATTAATATGCAGCAGAACTTTAACTTTCTTAACTGATGATACCACACATTAAAAATGCGAGTTGGTTACCAAAGGACATGGTGTTTGAATTTAGTGAATAGGACGCTTGTGCTTCAGTGTGAGATTCTGCATCACTGTGACAAGGAATAATAACAAAAATAAATATAGTGGAGTACACACAAATTCCAATAGGCCACTGTACAATGTGTCAGGAGAAGCAAGGAGGAAGGATTCCATCATGCAGTGAGCACAACATAATGGGAGACTCAGTGGTACGTTGGGTACCAACTTAGTGAGTTCTATTCTCTGAACTGCAGCCTAGAAACCTGATCTTTATTAGATGGACTCTCGTTAAAGCAGGCATACAGTTGTTTTACTATCTGGAATACCAACCAGCGCGGCAAGGTGGGTTTACCAGTGTAGGTTTGCTGAAAGAGTACAGCACCATCTCAACAAGTCTGACAGCCAATCCTATTGGTGCTAGGAAATGTGGACACTTCACAATCTGAACCAGCAACCACTGTACCCCAGCCAAAGCATACAAGCTACAAACAATGGCCAACCTGCAGCATGCATTAGTAAAGAATTAACATGTAATATCAAAATAAAGCCAACTTTAAAAACAGAGCGAATGACGAGTCCATCTCTCATTTTCACACGTAAAGTTAAGCGGCTGCAGCAGTACGTGCGTCACACGCGAGCCACTGCCACAATAGTAGTTGTTCCTGTGTGTGCTCACCGACACCAGAATCCGGCAGGCGGCAGCTTGATTCGCTAACTCTCCAGTCCCAGTCCTGTAGTCTAGAAACCACCAGTCACCAAAAACACGGACTACGGCGTTTTCAAAAGGCCTTCGGCTGTCCATAACATTAATTACTCCATTTTTATCAACAGCGCTGCGCAGTGCTGCCATGCCCCCCCGGCCAGTGCACAAAGACAACAAGACAGTGGACGCACACACTCTCTGGTGCAAGCGCCACCCGTGACATACGCGTCGCGTCTGTGTCGCACACACACAGGACTGATTTTCTTGTTTAGTGTCGGTGCCACGGTCACCAACACTAAACAAGAAAATCCAGTAGTGAGTGACTAGTGAGAGAGTTCCCCCTGTGTGTGCGTATGGTATGTTGGAGGATGCCGGCGGTGAAACATTCAAACTTTGCAAATGTGGGGCCCCCGCCGGACTCTTTCTTACTTTTCTTTTTTAAACCAGGCCTCCTGCAAGTGAAGTAAAGTTGATGATCAGCCAGGACTCAGGAGATGATGGATCTCGGAGTACATGCGTCACACGCGAGCCACTGCCACAAACAAGCACTGGAACACCGTCACGAGTCACCACGAGGTCTGCTGTGGTGTGTGTGTGGTGTTGGCGTGTGTGGCACGGTGACGTGACTTAGTCACGTGACAGACTGCTGCGCTGCGCGGTGTCTCAGCCAATCCTGGTCATAAAAATGACCAGCCCAAAAATAGACATGCGCTGCTGCGACTGTGAGTGACTTGACTTCACTTGTTGACAGTGAGTTACTGCCGCAGCCCCGCCCCCACCCCCTTCAGCGGAATCAGCGCTGACTGTTAGAGGAGCGATTGCGAGTTGCGAATAGCGATTCAAGTTGGTGTGGTGGTGACATGATTGACGGACGGTCGGTCCATGAGGCTTAGTGGGGCAACGCCCCAACGCCCCAATGGACACACCGCCCCTGGCCTGTGGGCTATGTTGGTCAGGATGCGGAGGAGGGTTGTCCCTTTGGGCATATAGTGGGCAATGACATTCTCTGGTGTTGGGTCTGTGGGGTTGGTGCATTTTCAGAGGGTCGCTGTCTTTGTCAGCGCTGCCTCAGTGTTGGTCCGGGGGGGCGGTGGGTATCCAGGGGGTGGGGGGGTGGTGGCGGTGGGTGTTGTTGCCCTCTCGGGGCTCCGGGGTGCATGGTGAGTGGCTCCATGGCATCTGTTGTTCTTCAGATGTGGCTGTGGGCTGGGCTCCCTTTTGTGGTGCAGGCTGCCGTCCGACTTTACACCAGGTCAGAGCAGGTGTTAATTTCCTGCTGCTAACGCGCATTTTCGCATGTTTCGTGGTCATTTCGCCGATCTGGCTGGTCGTTGAGAATGTTGCAGAGTGGTGTTTTTGCGGCTTTTTGCACGGGTACGCCTACTCTGCATCTCATTAGCGATAGTTGCGGGGGTCATCTGTGGCAATGTTTTTTGCGGCTGCTATCGCGGGTAAACTGGTGTTATGGGCTGTTAACACCAGCTTGTGAATGGTGCGATAAATTTATCGCCACTTTGGCTGCGATAAAGTGCCGCTAACTAGGCGATGAGTCCTTGAGAATATGCCCCATTGTTTCCTTGCGGATTTCTTAAATCTTTAGAGCTCTGCAACATGGGCAGTCACCATACAGGCCCCTCACCAGTGGCGGCTGGTGACATTTGAAAGTGGTGGGCGTAAAATTATTGTCGTACTGCACTGCGGCCAGCGAGCGTTGCGAGCGAGCCTAAACAACCCCTGAGAAAATTTTGAAAAAAGAGTGGACAAATGGTGCATTTTCAAGCAAATTTGAGGAAGCAGGAAGGTTAATAAAGCAATACGATTGAATTATTAATCATTTAAGAAATTGCCATTTTTTTATGAGCTATAGAGGACAATCTTTGCGTATGCTGATGTAAATGTGTGCAGCTGTTTACATAGGTGTGTCTGGGATTCCAAACACAGGTGACCCGGAGAAGAAAAGGCGGGAAGATTGGTGGCAGCCAGCATGTCTCAACATATGCAGTGATTGTACTCGGCTGCCAATCTGTTCATGTTCCCACATGCTCGGTGAGAGACACTGAAAACAGTTCTTTGGATAACACAGAAAAATGCAGTACATGGAATTAGATTGGCATTTACCTTTAAACACATTTACGAGCATTGTTGGAAAGAGAAGCATTGAGACAACTTTAAACATATTTTTAGAAGGTTTAATTTTGTTGCTCATTCCACTGTTATAAGTTCTAAGGTGTGAGCCGTGAGAAGACATTGGGCCCGATTCACAAAAGTAATCTGAGACAAAATCCTAACTTTACGACTATCGGTATTCAGAAAAGGCATTTAGGAGTAGTAAAGTTAGGATTCCTAACTTTATTACACCTAAACTGAGACAAAATCCTAACTTTACGACTTTCGGTATTCACAAAGGGCATTTAGGAGTAGTAAAGTTAGGAATCCTAACTTTACTACTCCTAAATGCCCTTTGTGAATACCGAAAGTTGTAAAGTTAGGATTTTGTCTCGGATTACTTTTGTGAATCGGGCCCAGAATATTTAGAAGTAATCAGAAAATGTTCAGGTTTGACCGAACCAGTTACTTTTTTGATGAAAATGAATACCCCTTAATTTCAAATCATTGCGGATATCAATAAAAAATATGTCTGGTATTACTTTGTTGTGTTTTGCAAAGACTTGTCTTCAGATTCATATTTAAAGTGGCAATTCAGTGTACAGAAAACAAATGTTCTTTTTGACCCAGACCTGCATCACCAATAATTACCAACAGGCATTCCAGATCTGTTTAATGATATCAGCAGGGGTTATGAGACTCACCAGATGATCCTTTAATCGAGGTGGTGGGCACCACTGAAATAGTTACGGGGAAGACACCAAGGATTTGCCAACGGGGGAGGGTTCCCAGTGAAGAGACAAAAGAAAGGGTATACAATTTACGTGTTTGGCGGTGTTATTCTCAAAGATAATCTATCTCTATGAATTGGAAGTCGGGCGTTGCCCCGCTGCAGGCACCAGTTAAAGCGTTACTACAACTGCCAGAGCCAGTCCTCGAGGGAGTGAGTAGGATGAGCCGAGTAACAGCGAGCAAAGGAAGTGTTGTGCAGTTTTTGAGCAGTTACCAGCAACCATAAGGTGTGCCATGAAACAAGATTGGGCTACCGCTGACCAAACTGCAAAGAACAATAGATGGTTCGGCGGCACAGTCCGAGGCACTAGGGATGGCATCTCACCACTCTGCAGGGACAGAAGCCGCTAGAAAGGAACACCGTTGCTAAACAAATAGAACAACCATGTCTGCACCACTCGCATACATTGCGCTCTGACAATATGTTACCAAGATATGTTCGCCAGACTATGTACCTCAAGTAAGATATTTTTAAAAATCCAGCCAGTGCGCTCTGAATAAAAGTAGTCTTTGGTTTACCTCCTCCTTTCTTTTGTTTTATATCATTAACCAAAAATGTAAGATAATCTTTATTCAATATTTTGGAACTGAAAACAATATTTGGTTGCAGGGAAAGAAACCTTTCCTGCCACGTAATTGTCTTCTTAGCAGCAATACTATTTAGCAATAAATAATGTACTAACGAACTAAACGTCATAAATTTTAGCCAGAGTGCCCTTGTGTTTTTCTGATAGACAAGTTACAGCAGAGTGTGTTGCTCCATATACATAAGAAGTGTGATTTGGTGACTCTGTACATTTGGTTATCAGAGACTAATTTTTCACAGCTTATTGTCCATCCTATTTAGTCTAGGGCCCCACTGTTTTTTAAGCTTTTTGACGAGGGTTCACTACGCCCCCGTAGAAATATCGATCTGCAGAAATATCCTCTCTGCGTTATCGATTATTGCTATATCAAGGTATGTCTATGTGGAGTGAAAATAGTGAATCCATACTTATCTTGATAATAAAGTGATAGCCGATTTAGTTAATGCGATAGTTTTATCGGTCAATATTTCAATCGCAATACACAACCACATGGTTAGGTTAACTTCTTCTACTTTGAGAGTAGACTATACCAATATATGAATATAGGAACAGGTGGGGAGTTACTCTCAGGTGATTTACAATGGATACGTGGAGCATGTGGAGCATATTCACCAGTCCACCAAGTACACACGGCCGTTTCAATTATCAGTCGCGGCCGCCATGACGGGTGGGGGGGGTCGCGCAGGTTCACGGAGGGGAGCGGGATGGTAATTAAAAAAAAAAAACATATCTTCCCCCGGGTCACGCGCCGCCTCCTCAGCTCCTGCTGCTCTTGGAAGGGTCTGCATTTTTGTTTTCCACAGGCAGCTCCCTCCCCTAAGCCAATCACAATTATGCAATGGCAGCATTGTGATTGGTGCGGACGGTGCCCAACCGGGCGCCTGTAGGGAGGCCATTTTCTCTATGTAGGCTGCATGCAGCCTACATAGAGAAAAATGGAGCGTGCACATGACTGGTTTTGTCGGCCCCAGGGGGCCACCAAAGAGTCAGGGCCCACAACAATGGGCAATCCACTCCCCCCTGCCCTCGAGCAGGACCGCCCACCCACCCGCCCCAGCCAGGCACTTCTGCTTTCTCGCAGTGCGAGAAGCAGAAACATAAAATGGTAGTTTTACCATTTTTTGTTTTTGCTTTTTGCACTGCAAGAAAGCAGTGGGGTGATGCCCCCACACCCCAATGGAGGAGCCACCGCTGCCCCTCACTGATGTTCACAGTGCATAGATCAATGCAGTGACTGTCGTGCAAGAACGCAATTGAAAATATGTGGAGGATACCAGGCCCAGATGCGGCAGTGGGATGACTAGCCCTGCAGAAGCGCAGTCAACAGGCAAATAAAAAAAATCTTTTGTTGCTGCAGGGGCCAGTATGGTGGAATGTGCTTTCATGCTGAGTGGTGGGACTAATGCACCTGTGGGTGCATCAGTGTCTGTGCATCTGCAAGTGTGCTTATCTATGTGCAAGTGTGTATGTGCCTGCTGTTTTGTCCCTGGAATATGGTGAAATCTCATCCTGATAATCACCTGATTCCTAGCATCTCAGCTGCCATCTGGCCATGATGGAGTCTGTCCCTCACACATTGGTAGATCTAACATAATGATGGTAGTGCCAGATGGTGGACATCATTGGCCTGAAGATGCCTATCTGTTGCATAATGATGGCCATGTTTGGAACCTGTCCCTGGCCTGGTAATATATAATTTTAATAAATTACTATACTGGAGAATGGTAGTGACAAAGCCAAATGTTAACACTCCATTTTGGGATAGCTCCACAATGTATGAAGGCTTTGGCTGTGTGTAGTTGGGGGAACATGGTCATTAGCTCCTAGGCCAGCCAGGCTCTGCAGCCAAGCCTCCTCAGCACCCTTCCCCACCCAGCCAAGGCACAGGACCTTGCCTCCGGCCAGGCCCTTCACCCATCCTGCACCAATGAAAGATATTGGGTTATTAGTTGGGAAAAATGTCAGTCCTTCTAAAGTAATAAGTCGGCAACATTCTGTCTGCCCTCCTGCAGCGATCCCCAAGCAGGGATCCACTAGGGAAGGATACCATTGGAAAGGGGAGATTGTCCCCTTTCCAATGATACCTCTCCTGTTTTCCTACGTGCTCAGGGGAGGGATAGCCCCAGGAGCACATAGGCTGTGAAAGTGAAATGAACCGGCCATGCTTGCCGATGGTCACTACACTGAGAAAAGATAATGCCCCAGGCAGCTGGGGAAGCTCTTTCCCAGCTCCCGAGGCTGAAGAAAAAAAAGGAAATCCCTCTGCTGTTTGCAGCAGAGAGATTTCTAAATAGTGGGCCTTGGACGGACTGGTTACGTCCTTGGTACCGGAGCGCCACAGCCTTGGACGTATCCGTTACGTCCAAGGCATGGAAGGTGTTAATAAAGCAATGCAGCTTCAATAAAGCATAAGTCTTTCTTCTATTTTCAGCATACTGCAAGCACACCCTTAAGACCTAACATCAGAGATCCCTCACACCCCAAAACCTCTAAACAAAAGCCTAAGCTCTAGGAGTGCTTGAAACTGTGTAAATAATTTCCTGGGTCTCACATTAAACCTCCTATGAGAATTAGGGAAACTTTGGAAAACTCTTTAATAGGGCTCCTGTGGGGACTGATGCATTCCTAGCACCCCCACAAATATTTAGGAACATGTTTATGGTGCGCCAGCACTCTCTGATGAATCACAATTTAATTATGTAAATTTTAAATTGCCCCCTTGAAGGGTTTATGGGCATTTCATAGTCCCAACTGATCGGAGCCCCCATCAAAGGGCTGCTCTGGGAAAAACTCTTTTTCTCTATTTTTTATTTTTATTAGAATGGGTGTCTTGGTCCCACTTGAGGTACCAACAGCATTTTTCATCATTGGGGTCCATGGATGGAGCCTCAAAGCCTCCGCAGCCCTTGCAGGCTCACTGCATGCATGGCATAGCTGTGTGCAGGCATTCTTCTCTGCTCCTACCTACTCTGACTAAGGTGGGGACTAGAAACAAAGGGCTCTTCCCCGCTGTGGTAAGCGTGGGTGGGAGACTCAATGCCAAGTGTTCTCGCCTACAACAGAAATAAGCACAGGAGGAGGAGGAGGGCCCAGACTAACTTCTGCAATTTTTATGTCCCTGGGGAAAAGGAGGCCCTTGGGGACACATATGAAAAGATCACAATGGTGCTCATTTTAATTTTTGTTGCTCCTGGGGAGAATGGGGCTTTCCTTGGAATCCATGGCATGATTGTGCCTGCCCCTAGTTCAATGCTGGGTATCCTTAGTACATATAATTTCTCCATATAATGTTTTCAACAGCCCCTCACATAATGCTCTCTCTGGCATAAAACTGGTAATCTGGTACAGCTGTCCACTGTTAATTACAGACAAAATTTATGTTGTGCTGTGGACTTTTCATTAGTGCTTTTTACAACTTAAAAGGGATTAATAGAAAGTTATGCTAGGAGGCATTCTTTTGTGCTAGTGTGAGAAAATCACTCTTTTTGAGTGATCACTTCCATTTTTTTGCTTAGTGGAATAGCTGTTTTTTTTACTCTATAATCTGGGGTACTGATGTCCAGTTCCCAGAGAATCTGCTCTGACCCCTAAAACATAGTACAATTGTCTAATCACCAATGTGCATATTTCACTTTCCAGTATGGCGCAAGAAAATACATCAATGGCATGTGAAGGTAAATGTCACCTGTCGACTCAAGCATCTATTGTAGTGTCTATTAGACTGAGAAGGAACGATACAACGTCAGGCCTACATGTGTAACCTGGCTGCTGCAGCTTTTAAACCTGCTGTCATAATAACCCTTTCTGAAAGGAAGGACTCCTACTTTTAATTATTAAGTAAGTCACCCCTAAATAGGCTTTTAGTTTGTAGCCCACAAGATAGGTTGACAAGTATGTAAAAGTGATATATGCAAGGATTTCATGTTGGCATGTTCCTACAGTGACTAGACGGCAAAAGCTATTTATACTGTAAAGGGCCCATGAGAAAAACAAATGTGTGATTAAAATACTATTCTTGCTAACTATGATTTGGGATAAGCTACAGGATTGAGTCAACGACTGCTTTTAAGACTTAGTAAAACCCTAATTCAACTGTGAAGTTCTTTTTTTAATAAATATATAGGAAAAGTAACTTTTGAAAAGTTAACTTTTCCTGCCTGTAGCTTCAGCAGGCTAATTAGCAGAAGCCTGCCTGAAGCTGCCCCCAGTCAGTGCTTTCCCCTTAATGCAGTATGAAAACTGCTCCCAGAGCACAACAATGGGTTAGGCCTTTTGGCAGGAAGATCTGGATGTGAGGAATGTTATCATTCTCTCTTCAAAAGTTCCTTTGAGGACGGTTTAGGAACTTCATTAACTTGAAAGGGGAGAGTGTAAAGCCTGCCAGTTCATAGTTAAGTGTAGAGGGTGTCCTGTGGAAGAATGATCTTTTGATTCCAAGGCACAGTGTAGCCATCCTAGGAACAATTAGGTGGGAGGGAGTGCTGGTCCCAGAGACAGTTTGGTGTGATTGATGAGGGGACTGCTTGTTTTGTTAGACACTCCCCTGGGTTGGCCGCCTAACCTCCTCCAGGGGCAGAAGGTGTTTACAGTGTTGGAGTTTCCTAAGAACAGTGCATTGTGCGATATGTTGCAGTAAGCTAAACATGATTTGCTAAAAAAGAAAGTGTGGTTCACCCTGGGAACTTTAGGCCCATTGGTTAGAGAGTGTCTAGGAGTCACCAGACCCTACCCACTGCCTAATGAATCCTACAAAAATGGCACCTTACCCCCAGCTCATCAGAACACTTACTGGACCTGTGGACAAACAAGAAGAGGACTGGATCTTATGTATGTGTCCTGTATTGAGACCTGAGGGGGCTAAACTTGTTCCACTTGTATACAAGACAGAGAAGTAGACTCCAGGTGTCAGTAGGCTGAACTTCTGTGTAGCTACAGAGACCCAACAAGCTAAAATAGGCCTTTTACTGGAGTGAGCAGCTGACCAGTAGCAAGTAGACCTCATATGGACCCTGTTGGTGCCTCTGCTAGAGTGGGTTCTGGCTCCTATGTGCTGTTTATATGGCCCTGAGAGCCTTAGAAGAGACCAAGAGGAACTGCTGCAGAAAGTCTGAAAAATAAGACTTCAAAATTGTTTGCACTTTCAAGACCTCCAGGGATTTAGTAGGATCTCAAGACAAAGAAATCCAATTTTGAGAAATTTCGTTAGCTACACCTTTCAGGCTTGCAATGGTGGAGAACGTTGAGCTATAAAAATTGACTAAGTCTGAAAGTAAAAATATTGACAGGGAGAAGGCATGTAAAGCACCAGACCAACAAGAGGACTTTGGAAGGCGGGAACTTTCAATTTAACCGCACTGAACTTTTTCCGCCTAAACCAATGGCTTCAACAGGACCTCAGCCAACAGGTATCCAACTTCAAGAAGACTTTGTAAAATTCAGCCTTTAAACCTGCCACACTGAAGGATTTTGACTTCCACTAGAGAATCGAAGTCATAAGGTAAAAACGTTGACTAGGGTGGCCAACCAAGATGGCTGTTTGAATGTGCTCCACAAGTCTCTGCGGCATTCTCAACCGAAGAGCTTGAAAAGCATTGAACATGGGAGCGCCGGAGACAGGAAACATCGAGATTTTACACACCACCAGCGGGGAGAAGCACACAAGTGTGGGACGATCCCCCAGCACCCTAGATGCGGATGGAGTGTGCGGAGGTTGGGGCCTACTGAGTTGATGTGCTGGACCGCAGGTGACCCCTGCTGAGCAGACTGCAGGGGTGGCCTTTGTAGTGACCGGCCTGGTCCTTGTTCTGAAGAGGCTTTGGGCTCGGCGGGGGTGAGCAGCTACCCGGTGTTGTACGGCGGACCCCTCGGGTAGTGTTGGGGACCACCGGAGTACAGGTACCCTCCGGAGCCTTGGATGCCTGCCAGGACGTCCAGTGGTCGCACAGTGGCTTTGCTGTTCCTGGGATGCTGCGGGTCTGACCCGAAACATCCCAAGCCTGGACTGGGCTGAACAGTCTTAATGCCTCCCTCGGGGCCCGGTGAGTGCCGTATTAGGGGCGGAAACCCGTGGCCCGTTGCCCCCATGGGGAGAGAGGCCTAGTGGTGGGCCCCTGCTTGCCTGACTTCACAATGGCGGCGGGATAGGTCAGGATTGCGCGCAGGCACTTGGACACAGCGGTAGCAGCCTGTGCCTCTGGATAACCATGTGGGCAGACATACCACTTCTCTCATGCTAATCTGCACAAGTAGCTGTACCCTCTACCCTTCAGGAACCTAAATAGAGCAGAAATGTTGGCATGGCTGCTGCTGTGTTCTTACAATTCACCCGGCCCGAGGATCCAGGGCTTCGCACACTCAGACAACGCTATGTGACGGCAAGCAATTTCTTCCTTGGGGGCCATCATCCGCGTGGGAACATTTGTGGGCCACAACTGATTAAATGCAGAGAATCTCTAGAGCAGTACTAATATCGAGTATCTCATCAAAGCCTTTATGCCTCCTAAAAAGGCTCAAAGCAATAGGGTCTCCAATTATTTCCCTGCAGCGGAACATCAAGGTTCACCTCCTGACCCACACTTGTCAGACACCATGGCCGTAACCAAGGATGATTTCTTGGCCTCTTTAAGGGATTTCAAAAAAGAGTTGAGAGAGGAGCTGAAGGCAGACATGACCTCCTCCCTTGAGGCACTTAATTCAGACATTAACACCCATTTGACGACTCTCCAAGAAGATGTGGATGCTGCTGGCACCAGGGCCCTGGACCTGGAAGCTAATGTGCAGGACCTGAGGGCCGCACAGAGCATTTGGAGACCTCTGCGGCCAACTTAAGACCTCAATTCTGAAAAGTGAGGACCTCAAAAGAAGGTCGCAAAGATGCAATGTGTGGATTTAGAATCAGCAGGAAGACACAGAGGGATCGGACTCGGAGGCCTTTACTCAAGGTCTCTTCACTGAGCTGCTCGGTGAGACCCAACTGAAGGTGAAGATTGAAAGAGTGCACAGGGTGGGCCTCCCTAAACCGGGTGAAAAACACCATCCTAGAGATGTGCTGGTCAAGCTGCACTCCTTCAAGGTGAAAAAAGCAATCCTTCAAGCAACTCAAAAATTCAACAAGTTCTCCTTCCAAGGAATGTCCTGCTCCATCTTCCAGGACATTGCCCCAGCTACATGGTCGAGACATATACAATTCAGACCAAATACTGACAAGCTCCAGCAGGAAAACATCAGTACAGATGGACATATCCCTTTGCTTTGGTGTTTGACTTTCACAAAAAGCCCCATCATGTCACTGAATTCTAGGAGGTGTTGCAGCTTCTCGACCTCTCGTCTCATTCGGAATGGGCAGTGATGGTAAAGTTGGTAGACCTGCAGGTTCCCTTCCGGAACTCAACGAAGACAGACAATGGCGGACCCAAACACGTCAAAAGACGCACAAGAAATGCTAGAGAAACTTGCCTCTACACCCAACAGTGGAGTCATGGAACTCTTGAAGGGTTCCCCAGTTGGGAGGGGGGAGATAAGGCTTCTCGAACTGATGGTTTAGATGCCCAATGAGACTGAAATGTCACAGAGGCTTCATCTGTGATGACCGGGTCCAGGCGTTGCGCAGCTCCCTCACATTCTTTCTTCCTCTTTTTCCTTTCGTATTCTTATGTCTATTCAACTTGCTACATTTCCAGCTCTCTTAACAACCTTACTAAGGCTGCCTTAGCGGGTTCAGACCGAGATGCCTGATAGAAGGTATTGTAATGTTAATACTGTTACACCTGGGAGAAAAAGTTCGCTGTTTTGTTTGCGTTATGGGATACATCTTAACTTTTAGTTTGGTACATGGGGGGATTTACACGCAACCAAGATTGGAATGTACAGATAACAGGGGGAAGACTCTTGAGAGATCACTGAAAGATAGCACGGAGCTGGCAGGACTTGGTGGGGATATTACAAGGTTATATGTTATAGCAGAGTTCTCTGACTTGCCCTAGATTATGGCTCACTCAACTTTGACATTGAATGTATGGGGGCTTAACTCCCCCACCAAGATACGGAAATTGTGGAAATATATTACAAACCAAAGACACGATGTGGTAGCACTCCAAGAAACTCACCTTAAACGCTCCGACATAAAAACTACCAAATGATGTATAAATCGTTGGCTTCATCTAAACACAATGGAGTGGCATTATGTATCCACTCATCCTTACAACTTACACCAGAGGGCTGCAAAACTGATAAGGAGGGTAGATATGTCATGGTGAAGGGTCACATACTGGGTCGTCATTGTACTTTTGTTACACTATATGCACCCAACACTAATCAAGCCTTGTTCTTACACACATTTCTCTCTGCTTTGGGGGACTTTGCAGAAGGTGTAATAATTAGTCATGGGTGACTTTAATCTTACTAGGGACTCAGGGACAGATAGCACACACCCACAATGCTCAACCACAGGTAGCTTCCCTAAAACTTTGAAGAAAGCCTTCGGAGAGCTGGGCCTACCGGATGCTTGGTGTAGGCTACATCTGGATGGCCAGGATTATATATTCTTCCCACATTCACACAGAAGCTACTCTCACCTAGACTACATTTTTGTAGGCAATACCTTACGCCAGGCCTTACAAATGGCCACATTTTACCCCATAGCGCTCTCCGATCACGTGCCAAAGTGCTTCTTAAGCCTAGATTGGGTGGCTTTGCCCCTTAAATGCAAGAGGTGGTTTTCCCCAGGATCTTTAATTCATGAAAGACTACTGCGTGACACCCTGAGAAAGACCATAAATGATTACTTTTATGACAACAATCCAAATGACATGTTGCTAAGCAAAGAACAAGTTGTTGAGAATGCACTCCTACCCTTAATGTTGCTATTTTCATTTCATTTGAGTTTTTACTAGCGATGCGTGGGAACAGCTGCTGAGACATCCCTGATCTCAGCCTTAATTGAAAACTCACAGAATGGGCACTTCACTCACGCACCCTTCTGTCGCACTGCTGAATGGGGAATAACCCCTCAAAGTAGACCACTTCCTCCTGATTTCACCATATTTGACGTAGTATACCACAATTTTTCAACACTTTGTTAATCTTCTCACTTGTTTAATCACCACGGAGACAGGATGGTTGTACCTGAATATTTTATTCACCAGTTTCAAATGCCTGCTGCTGCCCATCCAGGCTTTCAACAGTGGCACGTGAGGTCAACCATATTACAAAGTAGGCTCTTTGAAATTATACCCAATGCATTTCGAGCCTGAACGGCTCTTCATCAGGGGTCACTGAAACAGATACAAAAAACAGCTCAACTTAATGTTCAGTGCAAACTTACTTATATAAAATAAATTACTACATCACCCACTGCCTCCATCCTAATGCACCCTTTCTCCCTCCCATGTTTACATTCTAAACAATGCTCATGTGCTCAAACCCATATGCATGTGCTCAAACCCATATAAAATCCATTCCTCTGCATATTCAATCCCTCCAAACCGAAAATGTAAAAATATGTGAAATAATGCACCTCTTAATCAAAAGAAACTTTTCACGATCCCCTGTTAATTTACAACCTATCTACCCATTAACTAAACACCACAGACCCTCCCTCCTGAACAACTGAGAATCCCCCCATTACCTACTCTTCTGCACATTACCTCTTCAAAGCCTCAATCGGCGATTTTACACAACGTGTGCACTTCACTCCATCTTTATTAAACTGCTGGCGTTCTCCCTGCTTTATAACCCATTGTCACCGAAAAGTGCTCTCCCTCGTGTCTCCTATACTTTAAACGTGATTTGCTAATTCAAAGTAACCATGTGACCAGTTCCACCTATAACTCTGACTGTGTGCTGCAATATATGCTGAAACAAACTCTATGTCCCACAATACACTCCCCTCTCCCGTCCAAAACCAAACTGAATCGCATTGCTCCCCCCTACCCATTCACATGCGTCAATGTCATGAGAATATAATATAATCTACAAAAATCATGCCTATTAAATTACCTACATAACATTGAGATCGGATTAGATTAGCAGCTGAATTTTGAAATGTTCGAGTTGGTTTCTTGAAATTTAAACGCACATTATTTTCTTCTTTTAATACATTATGGGCATGTATTCGGTAATTTAATAGGCATGATTTTTGTAGATTATAGTTGTTCAGGAGGGAGGGTCTGTGGTGTTTAGTTAATGGGTAGATAGGTTGTAAATTAATTTATATAAGTAAGTTTGCACTGAACATTAAGTTGAGCTGTTTTTTTGTATCTGTTTCAGTGACCCCTGATGAAGAGCCGTTCAGGCTCGAAATGCATTGGTGATAATTTCAATGAGCCTACTTTGTAATATGGTTGACCTCACGTGCCACTGTTGAAAGCCTGGATGGGCAGCAGCAGGCATTTGAAACTGGTGAATAAAATATTCAGGTACAACCATCCTGTCTCCGTGGTGATTAAACAAGTGAGAAGTTTAACAAAGTGTTGAAAAATTGTGGTATACTACGTCAAATATGGTGAAATCAGGAGGAAGTGGTCTACTTTGAGGGGTTATTCCCCATTCAGCAGTGCGACAGAAGGGTGCGTGAGTGAAGTGCCCATTCTGTGAGTTAACAATCCAAATGACACCTCTCCACTGAATAGTTGGGACGCCTTTAAGGCAGTGATCCACAGGCAATGCATACCGTTAAACTCCTCCCTCAGTAAGCTAAGAGCTGAGGAAAGACAGACACTAAAGGCATAGCTCCAGTCCGCTGAGTGCCTTCACAAGGACAGCCCAACTCTTCTCCTCCAGGAAAAGGTCACAGCACTTGGGGGAAACTAAAAGTGATCTACAACAACCGGGAAGAGCTTACCCTTCTTCGCCTCCAACGCACGACAGACGAGCAAGGTAATAAAGTGGGCTCTCACTTGGCAACTGAGGGTAAAAAAGGAGAAAGAATATATAAGAGACATTTGCAATGAACGATACAGGATTATCACCCGTGACTCAGAAAAGGCCCAGGTCTTCAGACAGTACTACCAATCCTTATACACTGCGGATGAAACTGTTGTAATTGAGCAGTTATATTATTTACATAGCGTTTACATAGCGTATCCCTGCCCCAAGTCTCAGATGCCCAAAATGAATTTCTATGGAGCCCCATCTCAGAGGATGAAGTTTGCAAAGCGAAGCAAACCTTAAATGCCACAAATCACCCGGGCCAGACGGGCTAACAGCCCAATTTTACAAAACATTCATGACAGAACTGGTCTCCCACTTGGTTTCACTGTTCAACCACATGGCCAACAGAGGCACAATCACTGCTTCCATGAGCAAAACACTGGTATCTCTCATACCCAAACAAGGCAAGGACCTGGGGCAGCGGGTTTCCTACCGCCCAATCGCCTTACTAAACCCAGATGCTAAATTGTCCTCCAAAATCCTGCCACCCGACTGGATGATCTACTCTTAGACTTGATTCATCTGGATCAATCGGGTTTTTATTAAGGGCAGGCAAACATACAACATCAGAAGGGTGGTTCACATGATCAAAAAGGTCAAGGGGAGGGAGGGGGTTTATGAAATGTACTTTGTTCTGTGGGGTGAATGTGTTTGTATGCTCTATAATGGGCGACCTGTTTATACCAAGCACTTGTCCGCCTCTGTATTTATGAACACTGTACTTTTGGAAATAGCAATCAAACTCTGAGCTGAGGTAAACCGACTGCTTGTTTATATTGTGAATTTATCTGGAAAATAAAGAGAACTTTGACAACAAAAAAAAACATTGACTAGGGCAACCCGTTTGGTGTATCCAACCTCCATTCTTTTGTGGTCAGCCTGATTTTGCACCTAGGTCCAGTCCTCCATGAACACTGACTTCTGATTGGCACTTTATTTTTTCTTGGTGCTTTTTGACCAAAGACATTAACATTTCTTATCTTCTGTTCTCCTTATTGGATTTTAATAATTTTAATATAATTTTTCTCATTAAAAATAATTTGTAGGATTTTCACTGTATTGTGATTTAATTTGTTTGGTTCTGCTAAATACTTTACACACTTTTCCTTAAGATAAGCGTGTATACTTTGTGCCATAGCAGTGCCAAAGGTACTAGTGGCTGAGCTCAGGTTTATTTATTGAACTTGTATGTTGGAAGTGACAAGGTTTTGGACTTATTACTCGGGAAGGATGCACATTCTTCCCAACTAATAACCTATTTTCTTACAGTTAGAAACAGGAGAGTGGTCAATATTTCGTATCCCAATTAATTAATAGTACGATAAGAGTTATAGTCACCCTACCTCTAGTAATTAAGGGAGAATTCCATGTTGCTGAAAGACGGCCATAACACTTTAGATGGCTTGTAAAGTTTTGAAAAATAGTTTTTGATTTCCTCTCTCTCTCTATAGATAGATAGATAGATAGACAGACAGACGGACACTGGTACTGCAACACCCTCCCATAAAAAATAATGTTTACAAAAATTTAATAATTTTAAATAGGTCATAGAGGATAACCTGAGCACACACCGGAGCCTCTGTCACTTAGGCTTTGTGGGCAATAATATATATGGAAACTACAGAAGCATTCAGATAAGGAGCGTAATGAATAGACTGGAAAGTGGAGAGTCACTCAGTGAAGGAATGAAATGAGATGGTGTGAGGAGTGAAAAGAATATTCAGCAGCAAGTCAATTGTGCAAAAATATATTCTCAAGTCAAAAAGGAATTCCATGGGGGGGAGGAATCAATTCCAAGAGAAGAAGTCCAGGAGAAGAAGCAGAGGAAGGTCGCACACCAGTGAGTGGTGATAGGGGGGTAAACAGGAAAGAGATGGTCCAAAAAGGACAGAATATAATTCGGACAAGTTAAAAAATCACAAAATGAATCCACTTGATGGATATTTATGTTCTTGATGTGATTTTATTTTGCTACATAGTGTAATCACCTTGTTCTTTTTTCTTTCACTTTTGTTTCTTGGGTAGGTGTTTTTCTTTATGCTTCATACAGCTAGATGATGTCAGACTGGCAGCCTTTTACAGTCCTAACTATATGAAAACTTATCTCAGTTATACCAGCCACAATGATTTTGCTAGATTAACATTGTATGTCTTTTGTCTCATTTAACACTATCTTCAAAGCGTTCAAGTCCAGCATTTTCCACCCATTATTTGAGGGATATATCACAGTTCAGTATCACACCCCCAATTGTAACATTGTCTATATCATCCCCGCTGTACCTGGCGCAAAAAACGGAATTATCTGGAGGTTGCAAATCTTCCTGGAGGTCCAGCACCTTACTGCTGAAACCTCAAACATTCCATAGCAAGAAAACGTATAACCGTGCCTTCTCGGGTATTGCCCCAATAATCTGGAACTCACTGCCTCCAGAAACCAGACTGAATCCCTCAACTGCGTCCTTTAAGAAAGAAGTGAAAGTATTACTGATGTACACCTTTCAGAACTAGATATTCACAAACTCCACCACTGGCTTACGTTTTGATGCATCCTCTGCACACTTGTCCTCTTACTTCCTTGTACGCTACTTTATCTTGAATCATAGGCCTTACCATCTTAGGACTACCTCCCTAGCTTGATGTTGCAACTTCCTGCCTTGTTCTTGATTATAATGTTATTTTCCCAATCATGTTTGTATTCTCAATTTATGTTCTATATAAACCTTCTCCGCTTCTCTAGATAGGTCCTCCTCAACCAGCTTTTCATTTTGACTTCCTGTACCCTTTATGAACATGTGTTATAGTGTTATATTTGTTCCTGATCATCTGTAGAGTGCTATGATACCCGCTTGGGTCATGTTTGCGCTATATAAAATTTATTATAAATAAATAAATACCTGTTACAGCCATACACTCTTCTGGGAAAAGAAGACATTCAGGCTCTGCGGCATCAAAAGCTGAAATATTGTTACTTTCAATACAGGTGTTGACACTGCCAGGATCAACTTGGAGAGGGTGCGTCAGGGAGCCAGCATCAGAACACTGGGATACTTCTCCATTCCCTCCGTCCTTACGTGGGAGCAATTCAAGAGATCTCCTCCTTGGTGCTGAGGCGAAGTCCAGCTCCATGCAAAGATCCCCATCAGAATCTGCAACCCGCAACCTGGTCACCTGTTCAAAGAGGACTGTGACTGTCTAGGGAATTATTTTCATTGCTGGCTGGGGGACTGTCGGTTGTTGAAATTATGGTGTTACCTCAGTAATATGCGAGACCCGTATCTACCACTCTGGCATCCCCAGGAGCACGAGTAGCAACCATCATGTACTGCACAGCAAACACTTTGGCAAGTATTTCCAAGGGGTCATGTAATTATCAAACTCTGCCCATTTGTAAGTCTGTTATACCGCACCCTCTTCTTTCTTAATTATGTAGGTCCTTTTACTCAGGGCATAGTTTGAAAACAGTTGGCTGAGATGAGCAAGTGTTGGGCCGCCATCTTTTCCAGGAAAGCAAAGGATAAAGTGAAAAACCAGATATGTCAGTGTGTTAAGACAAAACAGGTAATTCAGTTGATTACAGAGAGTGTGTTGTCCTCATCTGTCTTTAAGTTGCATAATTTTGTGTACACTGAAAGTATTATTAGAGCATGATTTAGAGCTGTCTCTGTCTTGTACTGGAGAAAGGTCAAATAAACAAAAAAGGGTAAATCCAGGGGAGAATGCACTGGTGGAATCTCACCTTCTACACGGATTGTGCTGTGGCGGAAATATAGCCAGTTGAGTTTTCTCCAGATTGAGCCTTTACTCCTTACTAAGGGCTTAAAGGTGCCATCCAAGGAGAGAAAGAAATATGGTTCCCTTTACCGAGCCTTGCATCTCTAATAATCACATACAAGGGACATTTATCAGTAAGGGTTTTGAGATCTAATATGACATTATTTACCAGATGGACCCTATAAACAGCACATGATCAATCAAACTTCTACAAAGGTGTTAGAGTCGCCTCAGCTACAATGACGGTGTCAGATCAATCAAAGGAACATATGGCCTACATGGTGGTGGGGCTTTCTCCTATTAAGTGGCTACTTTTGCAATTGAAGGAGTCTCTTTGGGGAAATTCAGCTATGGGACTCGTTCCATGCCTCAGAGGCATGGTTCAATTTTTACCATGATATGGGTATACATCACATTGGGGATGTGGTGCTAGCTCCAAGAGTTTGATTCCCTTGATGTATCACTAGATTAGGGATGGATGTAACTTGCGTAATTTGCTATAGCGTAATTACAAAATGACAGCAAAATTACATGAGATTATGCAGAATTGCACGTGAAGTGTAACCCAGTGTTTAGTGTTTTTTTCTTAGAGCAAAATGCACCCTCACGTCTAAAATGAACCTGAGGATGCATTTTGCGCTAAGAAAATAGCGATAAATGCAACAAAATACTAACAGCAGCAGCCACCAGGCACTCAAGCTCTGTTCCTGTGCTCTTCCAGGAAGTATTTTTGCCCTAAATTAATCAGATTTATGCAAGCATGCGTAATTGCACAACTTTATGTAATTTCGCTTTACAAGAGTAACTTGAAATTACTGTAATTACCCCAATTACTCAGGCGTAATAAAATTTTTGCCCAGGCTTACATTTAATGAATGATTATTTTTTATTCATGTTGTTGTGTAGTTCCTACTAATCCGTAGGTTCTGCACGTTTGTTGAACAACAGGAACTTTGGGTGAGGTGCCTAGACAGATTCCAGACACCCCCACAGGATATGTTGTCCTAGAGACCAGCTAGCTCACAGTGCAACCTTAAACCCCCCCTTAACCTTACCAGGGAGCGAATAGCTTCTTGCAACCACTGAACATGACAACGCTGACCCCTCAGGGATCGTGGAAACAGATCAGAATGTTTCACTCAGTCACTTGTGCTTACTTGTGCTCAGAGAAATATACTGAGAATACACAGTGGGATGTTTTCAATATATTTATTGAACCAACGTTATTCTTGTATTGAATACATGTGCTGCAATAATCAGTAGACAAAAGCAGATGAAAGTGATTACAAGCACCAATAGTGAATAGTAGGTATAGTTCTACCATGCTGCTAAAACAGTGTGTATATGCAGGCATATAAACAAGGTAGTAATCAGGCGTACTCCTACTATGCAAACCCTACTCTGCGTGTACCTGGAGTGTGTGTAGGTGTGAAGCCAAGAATCCCCCCAAGGGATGATCCAACCCCATTACCTGCTGGGAGAGAATGTAGGAACCTGTCTTGGTCACAAACTGGACTCCCCCTCATGGAGATGTCAGACCGCTGCGTGGTGAAGTCTCAGCATGCAGGGACCCTAGGTGTCTCCTCTGCTATTTTTGGGGGGAAGCTCGTTATTCATAATAGAAAGCGTCCTTGTGATGATTGTATACATTCCATATGTAGATAGCCCTGTCGTCCCATGGATGAAGATGGAATGACATTTGTACATCGTGTGTAAAAATGCCTTGCACATGGTGTTCGAGGCATTGTGATAATGTTACGCAAAGCTAGATGAGTAAACAGAAGTAGTTTCAGAGAAACTAATCCAACATTGCAGCACATGCAAATACGTGCAAAAGGTCACAGCAGAAATGTTATTTTGAAAAAGAGGACAATGTAAAAAATGAGCAGCTTCGCTATGTATACAGTTATTTGGTCTAATTTGTGTTTTAGAAATGGGAATTAGCAAGACTTTGGTCCTTAGAAAAACAGTAGGAATAACAGCATGATGAAACCTACCTTTTCTATTTTTGTTTCATTTGTCTTAAAATCTCAATTACATAGACTGGGGCTTTGTGTGTCCCAAATTACCAAGGGAAACTTCTGCACTGGGCAAGATCTAAGAATGAGCTGTAAACCAAGGATCTGAAAAACATCCGCTTAACCTTCTAGTCTCTAACCCGGTGTGTGAACTATTTTAGGAAGAGCCTAAGATGACCCAAAAACAAACAACCTAATTCATGAAATGTATTAGCAGGAAGGAGATGGAGTTCCTATCAGTTTCACTGAATCAATGTTCCCTAAGGAATTTCAGATGCATTTTTGTCACAAACCTAAGTAAAAAGACCCTTGTCACCAATGCACTGTACAATATCTCACTGCTATACATATTCACGTTCCTTTGGCACCAACATCTAGGTCAGAACCGTATAATGACCTTCATAATGCACGTCTTCGGATCAAGGCCATAAGATTGTGCCTACCTAGACAAGAGACCCTCCAAAAAATCAATTTTGAAGTGGATGTGGCACTCTATTAGGAATTCAACTTTAATTGGGAGTCAATGTTACTTTGTAAAGAAAACTAGTATGTTTGTTGACGTTTTCATACATTTCTTAACTATTTCAAGTTCCCCAAAAAATCAAGAAATCTGGCATTGTTTTTTCCGTCTCCAGACAGCATATGAGCAACTGGGTCTTGGTTCTTTGCTATGCTTGGGCAGGGTGGAGGCATGCAGGTAAATATACCTTCTTTTCGCTTCCAGATAGCAGCAAAGCAGGGTTTCTCTGCAACCCTCTGAGCCTGTTCTCGACTTGTGGATAGAGGGTACACGCACTCTTTGGTTGCTCGTCCACTCCTTCTCTACCTGTGTCTGCTGAACGTCTGCTGGAAGTCAAGGTGAACACACCATTTTCCTCACTCACAGGACCAGCACACATTCTTAGAGAGTGGCAGTTGGGGGAATCAATTTGTTGTTTTTTTAAAAAAAGTTTTATATAGCGCGAACTTGATCCGAAGGTATTGGAGCGCTTTACATGAGCACCAGTTACATTACACAATGACACATCTATTTTTTGGTAGCCACGTGGAGATTAAGTGATTTGTCCAGAATCACAGGATGTTGAGCATTTTGGGGAGTTCCAATGAGGTTCAATGGCACTTTGGTGAAATATCTTTCTGGTGTGTTGTAAACATGCATCCCTTTTCTGGTGTCTTGGCTCAACTCGGGCACAGTCATTCTGCTAGTCAGATGCTTGTTGGTGGTATTCAGACTAATAGAGTGCAAAGTTTCAAAGCCTCATGTTTTGAAACTCCGTGCATTATAAAACTGCAAGAGGTACAAATAGTGTGCTACCTCTCAAATGATGAAATTAGGGGGGATATTCTCAAGAACGTGCGATAAACATCGCCAAAATAGGCAAACGC